>JAJPUD010009467.1:53953-74446 GCA_023553655.1 Myrmecobius fasciatus
CAGCCTTGTTTCACTCCTGATCTTATTGGGAATGGTTCTAGTTTGACTCCATTACATATGATGCTTGCTAAAGGTTTTAAGTAGATACTACTAATTATTTTAAGGAAAAGCCCATTTATTCCTATACTCTGCAGTGTTTTTAATAGGAATGGGTGTTGGATTTTATCAAAAGCTTTTTCTGCATCTATGGAGATAATCATATGTTTTTATTAATTTGGTTATTAATATGATTGATTATGCTAATAGTTTTCCTAATATTGAACCAGCCCTGAATTCCTGCTATAAATCCTACTTGGTCATGATGCATTATCCTGGGGATGACTTTCTGTAATCTTGTGGCTAAAATCTTATTTAAAATTTTTTCATCAATATTCATTAGGGAAATGGGTCTATAGTTTTCTTTCTCAGTTTTCTCCCTACCTGGTTTAGCTATCAGCACCATATCTGTGTCATAGAAGGAATTTGGTAGTACACCTTCTTTCCCTATTTTTTCAAATAGTTTATATAGTATTGGGATTAATTGTTCTTTGAATGTTTGGTAAAAGTCACATGTAAATCCATCTGGCCCTGGAGATTTCTTCTTAGGGAGTTGAATTATAGCTTGTTCTATTTCTTTTTCTGAAATAGGGCTATTTAAATAATTTATTTCCTCTTCTGTTAATATGGGCAATCTATATTTTTGTAGATATTCCTCCATTTCATTTACATTATCAAATTTATTGGCAAAAGTTGGGCAAAGTAACTCCTAATTATTGCTCTAATTTCCTCTTCATTGGAGGAAAGTTCTCCCTTATCATTTTTGAGACTAATAATTTGATTTTCCTCTTCCCTTTTTCTAATCAAATTAACTAAAGGCTTATCTATTTTGTTGTTTTTTTCATAAAACCAACTCTTAGTTTTATTTATTAATTCAATAGTTTTCTTATTTTCAATTTTGTTGATCTCCCCTTTAATTTTCAGAATTTCCAATTTGGTATTTAATTGAGGGTTTTTAATTTGATCTTTTTATAGCTTTTTTAATTGTAAGCCCAGTTCATTGATCTTCTCTTTCTCTGTTTTACGCAAGTAAGCATCTAGAGATATAAAATTACCCCTTATAACCGCTTTAGCTGTGTCCCACAAATTTTGGTATGTTGTCTCATTGTTGTCATTCTCCTGGATGAATTTTTTGATTGTGTCTATCATTTGCTCTTTCACCCATTTGTTCTTCAGGATTAGATTATTTAATTTCCAAATAACTTGTGGTCTATTTTCTCCTGGCCTTATATTACATGTGAGTTTTATTGCATCATGATCTGAGAAGGATGCATTTACTATTTCTTCTAGCTCTCTTTTGATATTCTTAATGCAATCTTCCAGGTAAGCCTTCTGAAAGGGAGACCAACTTAAGTCTGCCTTTGTGGCTTCATCTGGGATTGTTTTCATAATGTCAGGATCTGCTTCTTGCTCATGATTTAAAGTTGGGATATTGGTCAAAAGCAGAGAATACTGCAACAATTTGTATTTGCCCTGGGGCAGTTTGCCGAGTTGACTTCTGGTCTGAGGCTGGTCGGGCTAGGTTCGCACTAGGACCACGTTTTCAGCAGCTCTTGATCCACCCTTTACCAAAGCAGATCTGCCCAAGCACCTGCCCGCAAGCAGAGCAAAGTGGCCCAGGCATCTCCCAGGGGCTTCCTGGGTGCCTAAAATCAGTCCCTCTATGGCAGCCCTGACTTCTGCCCTGGCTGGAGTCTGATCATGACCAGTGGCCGATTTCCCCTGAGGCTAACCTTCTCCAGAGTTCTTTCAAGGTAGATTTTTGATAGAAGTGCGTTGTAGTCCAAATGTTTGGCGGAGCCCTCACTCCAAAACCAGTTTGAAGGCTCACTTTGTCTGGGTCTGAGGGAAGGTCCCAGGAGTTCACAGAGAACACTATCTGTAATTCGCCATCTTGGCTCCGCCCCAAATTGGGCTTATTATTAAAAAAAAAAAAAAACTAGAAAAAGAACAAATTAAAAACCCTCAATTAAATACCAAATTGGAAATTCTAAAAATAAAAGGAGAAATTAATAAAATTGAAAATAAGAAAATTAATGAATTAATAAATAATACTGAGTTGCTTTTATGAAAAAAAAACAACAAAATAGATAAGCCTTTAGTTAATTTGATAAGAAAAAGGAAAGAGGAAAATCAAATTGTTAATCTCAAGAATGATAAGGGAGAACTTTCCTCCACTGAAGAGGAAATTAGAGCAATAATTAGGAATTACTTTGCCCAACTTTATGCCAGTACATTTGATAATCCAAATGAAATGGAGGAATATCTACAAAAATATAGATTTCCCAGATTAAAAGAAGAGGACATAAATTATTTAAATAGCCCCATATTAGAAAAAGAAATAGAACAAGCTATTAACCTACTCCCTAAGAAAAAAATCTCCAGAGCCATATGCATTTACATGTGAATTCTACCAAACATTCAAAGAACAATTAATTCCAATACTACACAACTATTTGAGAAAATAGGGACAGAAGGTATACTGCCAAATTTCTTCTATGAGACTGATATGGTGCTGATAGCCAAACCAGGTAGGGTGAAAACAGAGAAAGAAAACTATACACCCATTTCCCTAATGAATATTGATGCAAATATTTTAAATAACATATTAGCAATGAGATTACAGAAAGTCAACCCCAGGATAGTACACTATGACCAAGTAGGATTTATACTAGGAATGCAGGGCTGGTTAAATATTAGGCAAACTATCAGCATAATTAATTATATTAATAACCAAACTAACAAAAACCATATGAATATCTCAAGAGATGCAGAAAAAGCATTTGATAAAATCCAACACTCTTTACTATTAAAAACACTAGAGAGTATAGGAATAAATGGGCTTTTCCTTAACATGTTTAGTAGTATCTACTTAAAACCTTCAGCAAGCATCATATGCAATGGAGTCAAACTAGAACCAGTCCCAGAAAGATCAGGCGTGAAACAAGGCTGCCCACTGTCACCATTATTATTTAATATTGTCTTAGAAATGTTAATTTTGGCAGTAAGAGAAGAAAAAGAGATTAAAGGAATTAGACTATGTCATGAGGAAACCAAATTATCACTCTTTGCAGATGACATGATGATATACATAGAGAACCCTAAAGACTCAATTAAAAAACTACTAGAAACAATTCACAACTTTAGCAAAGTTATCACTCTTTGCAGATGACATGATAGTATACTTGGAGAACCCTAGAAATTCAACTAAAAAACTACTAGAAACAATTCACAACTTTAGCAAAGTGGCAGGATTCAAAATTAATCCACATGAATCATCAGCATTTTTATATATTACCAACAAAGTTCAGCAGCAAGAGATACAAAAAGAAATTCCATTCCAAATAACGGATGATAGGATAAAATATTTGGGAATCTATCTGCCAAAGAAAAGTCAGAAACTATACGAACTAAACTACAAAACACTTTCCATACAAATAAAATCAGACCTAATCAATTGGAAAAATATTAAGTGCTCATGGGTAGGCAGAGGGAACATAATAAAAATGACAATACTGCCCACACTAATCTACTTATTTAGTGCCATACCAATCAAACTTCCAAGAAATTATTTTAAGGTGTAGAGAAAATAGTAGCAAAGTTCATTTGGAAGAACAAAAGGTCAAGGATTTTTTTTTTTTTTTTTTTTTTTGCTGAGGCAATTGGGGTTAAGTGACTTGCCCAGGGTCACACAGCTGTTACGTGTCTGAGACCAGATTTGAAGTGAGGTCCTCCTGACTTCAGGGCTGGTGCTCTATCCACTGCGCCACCTAGCTGCCCCCAAAAGGTCAAGGATTTCAAGGGGATTAATGAAAAAAAAAGGCAGATGAAGGTGGCCTTGCTGTACCAGATCTAAACCTATATTATAAAGCAGCAGTTATCAAAACCATTTGGTACTGGCTAAGAAATAGAGCTGTCGATCAGTGGCACAGGATTGGTTATCAGGACAATCTAGGCAATAACTTTAACAATTTAGTGTTTGATAAACCCAAATACCCCATCTTTTGGGATAAGCACTCACCATTCAGCAAAAACTGCTGGGAAAATTGGAAACTAGTGTGGAAGAAATTAGGGCTTGACCCATACCTAACACCACATACCAAGATAAGATCTAAATAGGTTCAGGATCTAGATATAAAGAGGGACTTTATAAGCAAGTTAGAGGAACGTAATATAGTTTATCTCTCAGACATGTGGAGATGGAATAAATTTATGTCCAAAGAAGACCTGGAACTCCTAATTGAACACCAGATGGATAATTTTGATTATATTAAATTAAAAAGTTTCTGTACAAATAAAACAAATGCAGACAAGATTAGGAGGGAAGCATCAAATTGGGAAACCATCTTTACATCTAATGGTTCTGATAAAGGACACTAATACATTGTTGGTGGAACTATGAATGGATCCAACCATTCCAGAGAGCAATTTGGAGCTATGCTCAAAAAGTTGTCAAACTGTGCATACCCTTTGACCCAGCAGTGTTTCTACTGGCCCTATATTCCAAAGAGATCTTAGAGGAGGGAAAGGGACCCACATGTGCAAGAATGTTTGTGGCAGCCCTTTTTGTAGTGCCTAGAAACTGGAAACTGAAGGGATGCCCATCAATTGGAGAGTGGCTGAATAAATTTGGTATATGAATGTTTTGGAATATTATTGTTGTGTAAGAAACGACCAGCAGGACAATTTCAGAGAGGCCTGGAGGAACTTGCCTGAACTGATGCTGAGTGAAACGAGCAGAGTGAAACGAGATCATCATACACAGCAACAACAGTATTACATGATGATCAATTCTGATGGACATGGCTGTCTGCAACAAAGAATTGTCTCAAACCAGTTCCAATTGTTCACTGAAGAAAACCATATACACCCAGAGAGAGGTATATGAAATATGGACCACAACATAACATTTTCATGCTCTCTATTGAGGTTTTCTTGCATTGTGTTTCCCTTCTCTGATTTTCTTTTTTTCTTGTAGATAGGATTTTCCTTGCATAACTTGTCAGGCATTTCAACATTATTAACATATAGTGGACTTCCTGCCATCTAGGGGAGGGGAGGGGACTGGGGGTGAAATTTGTAATGGAAAGCTTTGTAAAGATCAATGCTGGGGAAATACACATACATATGTTATACAAATAAAAAGCTTTTATAAAAAAAAGGAAAAAAAATTTAAAAAAGTTTCTGTAGAAATAAAACTAATGCACACAAGATTAGGAGGGAAACATCAAATTGGGAAATCAACTTTACATTTAATGGTTCTGATAAAGGCCTAATTTCTAAAATATGTAGAGAATTGTCTCATATATAGAAAAATTCAAGCCACTCTTCAATAGATAAGTGGTCAAGGGATATGAACAGACAATTTTCAGATGATGAAATTAAAACCATCTCTCGTCATATGAAAAGTTGCTCCAAATCACTATTGATCAGAGGAATGCAAAAAAAAAAAAAAAAAAAAAAAAAAAAAAAAAAAAAAAAAATGGCTAAAATGACAGGAAAAGATAACAATGAATGTTGGAGGGGATGTGGGAAAACTGGGACACTAATACATTGTTGGTGGAACTGTGAACGGATCCAACCATTCTGGAGAGCAATTTGGAGCTATGCTCAAAAAGTTATAAAACTATGCATACCCTTTGACCCAGCAGTGTTTCTACTTGGCCTATATCCCAAAGAGATCTGAGAGGAGGGAAAGGGTTCCACATGTGCAAGAATGTTTGTGGCAGCCCTTTTTGTAGTGTCTAGAAACTGGAAACTGAATGGATGTCCATCAATTGGAGAGTGGCTGAATAAATTATGGTATATGAATGTTATGGAATATTATTGCTCTTTAAGAAACAACCAGCAGGATGATTTCAGAGAGGCCTGGAGAGACTTGCATGACCTGATGCTGAGTGAAATGAGCAGAACCAAGAGATCATCATGCACAGCAACAACAATATTTCATGATGATCAATTCTGATGGACATGGCTCTCTGCAGGAAAGAATTGTCTCAAACCAGTTCCAATTGTTCACTGAAGAAGACCATATACACCCAGAGAGAGGGATATGAAATATGGACCACAATGTAACATTTTCATGGTCTCTATTGATGTTTGCTTGCATTGTGTTGCCTTTCTCTGATTTTCTTTTTTTTTCTTGTAGATAGGATTTTTCTTGCACAACTTGTCAAGTATTTCAATATTATTGACATGTAGTGGACTTCCTGCCATCTAGGGGAGGGGAGGGGACTGGGAGTAAAAGTTGTAATGGAAAGCTTTGTAAAGATCAATGCTGGGGAACTACCCATATATATGTTATACAAATAAAAAGCTTTAATAAAAAAGATTATCACAAAAAAGAATTATTGTCATATTTATTGATTTTTTAAAAGATAATGAACCACATTTTCTTCATGGCATTTTTTATTTTAATATTTGTAAAAAGTATAGGTGAAAGAGTTTAGCAAAGGAGTGAGAATAACATAACATTTCCAATTTTTTTCAAAAAATAAAATGGAGTGCATTTTTGCACACACAAACACAGACAGGACAAATAACAGGACTGAAGCTTCCACTGGAGCTGCAGGTAGAGAGAATTTCATACCACCCTTCTGTGCTATACATCCTTAGGGATTTCAGAGTTATATCATAAGAGATAAATAAGAGGGAAAACATAAAATGCAAATGAACCTATTGTTGGCCAACATACTGAGACAAATCACATGGACATCAGTACAGGCAAGTTGTACAAAATGGAAACAAGTCACACATAAAGTGATTAATGCTATTACAGCCACAGAAAGGCAGTGATAAAATGAGAAAAATTTGGATCATAGAATGAAGAGGGCTTGTCCAAGCTAATGCAACCGGAACAAGAAGGAAATGCTGGCTCATGATAATGCAGGGTTTTGCAGATGACCACGGATCGATCAATCTCCATGACTGTGAAGACATGGCACTGCCAAACACACTGCATTGCAATTCAAACATGCAATCTTCAAAAGAATAATTTTCTTCTCATAGAAGGAAAAGACTATGACTTTAGGGGCAAATGAAGAAGTAAATATGCATCCATGAGGGACATGAAGTGTAGGAAAAAATATCTGGGAAAAATAAGAGAGTGGTTCTGTTGGTGATAGAATAATAGGTTTCCCACAAGATTGGCAAGGTGGAGGAATAAAAAAATCAAACAAATAGATAAGTAGATAAATAAAAAAAATGGATGAATATATATGTATGTTTATATAATATTTTCTGAAGCTTTGAATTTTGTGTACTTCCCAGGAGGATCAATTCAGTCTCATGACTTTGATTCTCCATTATTTGTCAATGGATCTCATGTCTTCAGGAACAAGAAAAATCTGCAATCAAAAACCGAAAAGACATCTTTTTCAACATGAATTAGTATTGTATTTACTAACAAAGTGATTGAAATATCTATATGCAAAAGTCCTTCAAAATATTCCATTTTTCTTTTGTGAAATATACATACCCACAAAATGGACACATAATTTTGGGTAATACTGAAGAGCAGTTGTTATTTGTGTTCTATCATCAACACAAAATAGGTGATCTGAATGACAGAATTTAAGAGAAAATTTAAAAGAATTGCCTACATTCATATGTGAGCATGTTCATCTATGTGTGCCTTGAAATGTTTAAATGTATGAAACACACAAATACAAAAATATGTGTTTATTCAGTTGTTCATATAAATATCAATGCATGTCCATATATAGTATGGATTGTCCATAGCCACATGGCTTGTCTTTAGTAGATTTGAGATTTGTAACCAGATTTTTCTGATAAATATTTATCTATATTTGCATTCCATATAAAACATATTTTTACAGAATGTATATATATATATATACATGTGATCACATGTATATAATTTCCACATACATGTACATTACTATCTGCATCCCATCTTATAAATGTACATATATTTTGTATATTATGAATGATTTTATTATGCCTAATACATATAGATTACAAAATAAATGCTATCTATTATACTGTATTGAATAATAATGGCAATAAGAGCTAGGCTTTAATATACATTTGTGTATAAATGCATGTGTAAATGTATCTAAAATGTGTTCATTTTTATGTATTGTGCATATAAAATGATAACAATGGTTTGTATGTGTAGAGGCTAGTGATTATTGCCATTATTATCCTATATTATAACAATATAATAGATGAGTTTCAAAGTTTCTTGCAACTATAACCTCATTTTATTTTTACAAAGACCCTGGGAGATTGATGCTATTATTATGTTAATTTTACACATAAGGAAACTGAAGCATACAAGAGTTAAATGACTTGGAATATTTATACACCTAGTAACAATGACATTTCTAACTGGTTTATTCTGTATTCATTACACAATCAAGTTTCCTTAGTTTATGTGAATTGAATCTGTGTGGGAGTTTGTACAATTCCAATAATTTTCCTCAGTTTAAAATCAATGAATTGTTGTGCATCTTTATCATCATTATTAACATTACTACCACCGCCACCACCACCACCATCATCATCTTCTTTTTCTTCTTCTTCTTTCTCCTTTTTCTCCTCCTCCTTTTCTCCCTCCTCCTCTTTCTCCTTCTCCTTCCTTCTTTACCTCTTCTTCTTTCTCCTCTTCTTCTATCATCAGTAAATGCCAAATCATAACCACAGTGCCTAGCACTGTAATAAATTCTAGGAATGCAAAAAAAAGGCAAAAACTAGTCCCTGTCCAATAGAAACTCTTATTCCTTAATGTAAATAATTGATTGAATAAATTAGTCTTTTATTTATTTTTTATATTTATAACTTCTGTTTGATACATCCCCTTCTCTCCATATAGCCACAATCCTAATTCATTCCTGCTACTATATTCATTCACAAATTCCTTACTCTATGTAATACACACTTCACCTCTACCTGTATTATTGCAATCATCTCCCAGTAAGCCTCTCTGCTTCAAGTCTCATCCATGAATTAAAAATATGAATTATTGATGATCAAATTAACTACCTTGTGAGATTGCTATTGAAGTCAAATAAGAAATACAAAGATTTTTTTGAAATATGCATAGAGTGATTTGACTGAATTTTGTAAGAAATAATGGGATCTGAATAAAATCTTATACCTATAGGCAGAATACATACACATATATGTGTGTAGACATACATATATATATGTATACATACATATATATGTATATATATTCATAGGCATAGGCATGCACCCATACATACATATATATATATATATGTATATATATATATATATATGGATGGATGTATCTATGTATATACTATGAGTATATGTGTATCAGCAATATCTTAGGTTTATTTAATATGGTAAAAAAAAAAGTTATAGCTGTGTGAGCCTAGGCAAGTACTGTGGGAACCTGGGCAAGTCACTTAACCCCAGTTGCCTCGGGGAAAAAAAGTTATATAAAATCATAACCAACCTCTCCCAGAGCTTTCAAGGTTTAAAGTACAAAATGAAAATCAGTAATAAATGTAAAGATTAAATTCAAGAAGTTGGGAGCTTAATTTTTTCTTTGTTGTCTGATGATGTTTTGTCATATATAAAAGCCTGGTAATAAATCAAAGGTTGATTAGAGAATTATGCTGAAAAATTTATAGTAGCTACCACTGATGATCCTGTGGTTCCACTATTCTTACTTTATCACTTGTGGTGCTCCAAATGTGGGCACTAATCTTTCATTTCAGCTTCTATTTCATTTTTTCATTTACAACATAGCTTAGTGTATTAAATACAGCATACAACTTGGAGTTAGACCTGAGTTTCCATCCTATTTTAGAAACTTATCAACTGTTTGATCCTGGACACTTCAAAAGCTTTCTTTTAGACTTTTTTTTTAGTTACTTAAAAAAACAATTCAATAAAAAAACAAAACAATTCTCAGGTTTGTTGTGAAGATTGAATGAAATAATATATGTTAATGTCTTTGCAAAAATAAAATTCTATTTAAATGATTGATAAAGATGATTTATGATGGTAATTGCAAGACATCTTTATTAGCAAAGTTAGTTGTTCTATATTTCAACTATCTAATGAAAGAGAAAAGGGAAGAGCATGCATGGCTTAAAAGTGCAAGAATAAAGGAAATATTAACTCTGCATAGATATTTTGGGTAAAGGCAAATAATGAGTAATAAATGTATTTTGAAAGACTGGACAATTGGGAGGTGAGGAAACAGGAAAAAATTCTCAAGGCAAAGGCAGACTGTTATCATTTCCCAACGGAATCCCATTACTTTTTCCATTCCTTCTCCAGTATGGATTAGTTGCAGGGACCATCAGTGCAAGAATAAGTGACAATAAAAATAGATACTGCGACTTAAAAAACAAATATTTATTTGAAAATTTTCCCTTTTTCTTTTGCATGAGGCATTCCCACAGATCTTTCAGAATCCAGGAAAGTGCCTATGTGGAAAGCAATTTGTACTAATTCAGTATATTATATGGATTATATAATTTCCTGTTTTATGCTCCATCAATGACATGTTGTGGAACACTGATTTCCCTAATGTTTAAAATATATTGGGTCTGAAGAATTTTCCATTTAGATGACATTCCCATACTACCATATCACACACATGCCATTTTTACCACATCAATTTCTAGCTGCTTAGCAGAAAAGTTTTGTAAACCTAAGAACATTATATCAATTGTCCTTATATAAGACTAACTACTATATTTAAAAATATAGAATAATGCAAACTGCTCCAAGGTAGTCCTTAAAGCATTCCTTCACAGAAGCTTTAAGATTGACTCTCCCAAGAATTACTTCTATTGCCTAGATATGAAATTGGAATATGCAGTTTCATGTTTTCAAATGTTCATAAGAAAAAGGGCAAAATTTGTTACATGCTATGGCAGCAATTCTGAGGTTTCCTCTATCTGTTCCCAAGCTGTGCTTCTGAAAAAATTAATGACAATAAAAAAGAGTGTCTGTAAATCAATTATATAATTGATGACATTTTTATCAAATCCAGGAACTGCAGAAACGTTCTCTAGTTTTCCATGACTTGCTCTATGTGAAAATTGCCTACATGGGCAAATTAAATTTTTCAGCACAATGTAAAATTCTTGATCAATTAATCCCGGCGTGCTTTAAAGCTAGCCCTTGACTGAAGTGTGATTTAATCAATGTTTTACTTTGATAAATTTTTTTTTCTCTTTCCTTTGGAAGTTAGAAATGATTTCACAGATGTGATTGTACCTGATGTAACTCGGATATTTCTGTAGATAAAAGAATACAATTTTCAAACATACGGAATTTTGTTACTCTTATGCTTTCTCTATTGTAACATTCATTTCCAAGTACATAAAAATGTGGCAATCTTTCTGGTTCTGTGCTATGCTAGGGATAGAGAAGGAGACAAAAGATAGGCCCTATCCTGAAGGCAGGTAAGGGAGGTTGTACAGTGGAAAGAGAGCCAGGTCTGGAATAGAAAGATCAACTTCATGAGTTCAAATCAGATTTGAGATGCTTACTAGACAAGAAAATGGAATTTTTCCTTATAACTTCAATTTCACTGAATTATTTCAGACAACATATAATATAATCCCACAAATGTGTACATAAATTTAGATAGATATGTATATATGTACACATACATAAAGTATGTAATATACATTCATATACTTATGTGTGTATATTTACATATGGATGTTCATTGGAAATTTGACATGAAATTATAAAATAAAATATTCTTTAACAACCAAAATTTTATTCAAATAATTTATTTTTTAAGGGAAAATACTTTAGTACAGTACAACTGCCTCATGGCATTTTTTACCTCCATATTTCTAAAGGTATAGATGAAGGGGTTTAAAAAAGGTGGCAAAATAGTGTAAAATATTTCTATCACCTTATCAAAGGAGAAAGTGATGGGAGGTCTTGCATATTCAAATATGCATGGAATGAATATTATAAGCACAACTGTGATATGGGAGCTACAGGTGGAGAGAGCTTTCCGTCGTCCTTCTGTGCTATATGTCCGCAGGGAATACAGGATGACTCCATAAGAAACAAATATGAGGAAAAAAATTAAAATGCAAATGAACCCACTACTGGCTATCACCATAAACCCCAAATTGTGTGTATCAAGACAGGCCAGTTTCAGCAAAGGATACAGGTCACACATGAAATGATTGATTATGTTGGGGCCACAGAATGGTAATGGTAAAATGAAGACCATTTGAATGATAGAATGCAGTAATCCTCCCACCCAAGCCACCCCTACAAGTAATAAACATATACGCCTACTCATGATGGTCACATAATGTAAGGGTTTGCAGATGGCCACATACCGGTCATAGGCCATGGCTGTAAGGACAATCACTTCAGCAGCACCCAAAAAATGTTCTGCAAAAACCTGAGTCATGCAGCCTTGAAAGGATATGGTTTTCTTTTCATAGAAAGAATCTACTATGACCTTGGGTATGATAACTGATGAGAAACATGCGTCCAGGAAAGACAGAAAGGCCAAAAAGAAGTACATGGGAGAAGCAAAGAGTGAGGGACTGCTAATAATGGTCACCACAATAAACACATTTCCCCCAAGGGTTCCAAGATAGAATAACAAAAACACAGTGAATATGATTTTCTGAACACTTGGATTTTGGGTGAGTCCCAGGAGTATGAATTCTGTCACTTGGCTTTGATTTTCCATGATTTTAACACAGAAGTTGGTGTCTTATTGAATATGCTTGATCTGTAACCAAGAGATAAAAGAGTTTTTTTCTTCAGTATAGATGGTAATAACCAGAAAACAAACTGATAATAAAACAAATTTATGAGATTAGATATTTTCTAAATGGTGCCTTTGGCTTTGGTGACATATACATGGTTGTAGACACAAATGTTTACAAATTGGTTTGGCAAATATGGCAGTGGGAATAAAATATTGCCAGAGGAAAAGCAATTGTTCAAATATACAGCAAACTCTCCTAGACATGTACACATGTCTCTAATTTCAGGTATTTGGTTGGGTTGGAAACCAGATTCTGTATTCATCTCTAATAGAAAAATTAATCTGCACAAGAGTTTTTAAAAGACAGTATAACATCTGAAATTCAAAAATACACTCATCTATTTATGTTTATAATAAAAGGATATGCACTTATATTTTATAACACTCCCTGAAATTCTATAATTAGAGAATGATTCAAGAGAACACCTGTAATAATACATTTCAGGGAAGCTATTGAAACCTGGAGAAGAAACACAAGAAGTTGCCCAAAAAGCAACCTCAAGTTTAGTCCTTGAGGGGGATTAATTTAAGGAAATAAAAATGTTTTGATTGGAGCACAAAAAAACTAGTATCTTGTTATCATTTTAAGGATCTGGCTATTCTTAAGTATAAGAGGGATTCAAATTATTTTGCTTAGCCTAGCAGGTAAAAACTGGGACAAAAAGTTAAAGATTCAGGGAAAGATTCCTGTTTGATTTGACAAAAATATCCTCTCAATGAAGCTATTCAATGTTGGAATGTAATGTGCTGATGCAGTTATGTTGTCCTTAGAGAATTATAAAGCAAGATGAATTCTTTCAGGGGATGTTCACATTTGAGGGGATAAATGCTGTTCACGTTATTTATGAATTGTACTAGGACGTCCTGCTGTACCATCAAATTCTATGTGTTTTTGATTGCTGTAGTAGATACTTTCTTTGCAAAAAATGATACAAAATAAGAAACTAGATATATAGTTAAAATAATTATTCATTTATTCCAGAAAATAAATTGATTTTTGCTTAACAAACTCACATAATTGTCTAGGGAACAAAGAGGAGACATATTTTTTTTAATTCTTATTATTATCACAAAAAAGTGAGATGATTTTAAAAGGTGTAATCATTGATTCATTTATTGCCCATGGAAAATTTGTTTTGGGAAAGGGAAAATTAACAAACAAACAAACAGAAATATATAGCAGCTTCTCTACCCTAGTAAGCCCACCAATAATCAAATCACACACACATACATACATACATACATACATACATACATACATGAAAGAAATTGTGAATCCTGGTTTCATTTCTATCACTAACCAACTGTGTGATTGCAAATGTCTCTTTCTTTTTCAATGAATTATTTTCCACAGCTAAAAAAATGACTTGGTTTGTCTTAATGATGAACATTGTTTCTCCTTCTTTCTCAAAGAGCACCATAACATCAAAAAGACAATGCTATTACATGCAAAAGAATTGGATTTAAGGAAGGTGGGCTGTACCAGTTCATCTGCTTCACTTTTTTTCCAGTGTCTTCTGGATTCGAGGACAAGATATAGATAAGGAAAAATAAAGATGACCCTATGTAGAAGAAAAGATATTGACGTTTTTAAACTAAGGATTTCAACAGATCTCAGTTTGACTGAGGTTGCATGCAATTAGTGACTAAGGGTAGTTAGCAATTGAGGCAAAGAATATCCCTTTTCACCTAGTCCAAACAAACAAACAAACAAAAAACAAAATAAATAAATGAATCTGACAGTTGAAGTCCTTCATAAAATCACTTCTTATATTCTGCTTTCTACTGGGAAAGATCTACCACATTCAGGTTGAAGAAGCAGTAGAAGCATACTAAGGGTGATGCTTGACCTTATGGATTTTTTTCTTTTTTTTTTCTATGGCAGGAGGTAGTGGGATAAGGTGTCTTATAGACACCTACCTTTATGTGTGTGCATACATATGTATAACTCTGTGTGCATTTATATACATTTAGATAGAGATGACTTGTCACATAGACAAATGCATAGAAGGATAGTTAGCTAGCTCATTAGATCAATGATACAATAGATGGATGAGTGATTAAAATACTAAAATAAGAAGGATCCTGAGTGGTTTTATATTATCAGATATTAATGTATATTTTTGTAACTTGCTTCATATTTCTTAACATTAAAGAAGAAAGTGAACAAAATAAAAAAATAATTATATATAATTTTGGAGAGAAAGGGGAAAGAAGAGAAATACTAGACTCAAGAGGAAGGATTTAATCCCCTTATGGTTTATCAATTTACACCTGGAATTCTTTATATCCTTTCACATTTTTTTTAATTTTATTTTAATGAGGCAATTGTGTTAAATGACTTGCCAAGGGTAACTCAGCTAGTAAGTATGTAAACGTAGAACTGACCAGATTCTCCTGACTTGAATGCCAATACTCTGTGAAGTATGTCATCTAGTTGTTCCCCTTCATAAAATTTTAGCTAAACAAAACAACCATTGGCTCCTCTAGGCTAGTAAATATTTCTTTGCTCATAATATCTCTCATTCCTTTTCTAATATGTATATGGTACTAAATTTTTAAAGGTTTCAAGAAAGGAGAGTAATGATTGTTGACTTACCAAATTGAAGCACTGCATAAGACTTTGTCTCCTGTATCCAATGCTTATTCTAAATACTTGCAAGCTCTCTTTAGACTGAGAATAGTAAAGGTTGCTAGAAGCTTTGAGAAAGATGACATTTCCATTCTGACTTCATCTCTAATTGCAGATTATGGAAGAGTTTCCAGAACTGGAGTTGTCCCAGAGTGAATATGCACATAGGTGAAGAACAGGTTCCACAATTATTTGTTAGAAATAAAAGAAACATTGTTAGCTATCTCAACTGGTATTTTACAACAAATATATCATATAAATATCAGTTGCTTCCCCCATATTCATTTATTTAGTGGGGGAGTATCTTGAACATTCCTGAAAATATGCATCTGGATAAAATTTCTGAGATGGCATCCTCTCTGCTAATTGGTTTATCTAGATGCACTGAATGACTCTCCCACAAAGTTCATATGCACACAAACCTGAGACATTCAAAAAAGTCGTTTGGAGAGAAAGCCAAAATATTCTCCATTTTCAAAAGTCATTTCAGTTTTCCCATTACACGAATGAGTCTGTAGTTCTGTCTCTCTATTCCAATGATTGACTCTTTAATAAACATTTAGAACTGGATGAATATCCAATTGTTCATGAAATTGGCAACTTCAAAGACTTAGGGAATGGCTTCTCCCCCTCCAGGGAACTAAGCAATATTCCTTACCAGGTGATTGCCAACCCAGAACAATCCCTTGTTTCTAGTCAGTGCAAGTACAAATCTACCTAGCCAATTAGTCTTCTTCTGAACAGGGGCCAGTCCTTGGTAGAAATGAGAAGTAAGTAATCCCTGGATTAAATAATTCTTCTCTCCTTTTCAGTGGAGTTAGAACTTTGATTGTTACTACATCACTCATTACCAAACCACCAAATCAGGAATAAAAAGTTCTTCAAACTTGAGTCAGTTATAACCCCATTGGTCACCTAATTATGACTGTGGAACAAAATCACTACAATTCTTAACAGATGCTCTCCACTATAAATACCTGAAATCTTAAATTGAACTATAAGAACAAAACCTTGGATGCCAATAGTTTTGCAATGATGTGATGATGTTAATTTCCACTGCAAATTATCAACAAGAAGGTTATGCAATAATGACTCAAAATCTTTGTCAAAATGTAAGTAAAAATAGACCTCCAGAATTTACTTTTATTACTACTTTAACTAATCCACTAAAATGAGGTTACCTTAATGGATCTGTTCTTAATAAAATTATTCTGGCTCTTTGAAGTAACCAGTTCCCTGTCTAGCTAGTCATCAACAATATGTTTAATGATTTGAACTAATTTTTTTTGAAATAGTTAAAGCTAAGTTCCCTGGAAAATATATATATATATATATATATATATATATATTTTAAAATTATGTTCACTTCTACTTTTTATTTGGACAATTTCAATATTTGTCCTTTAATCAAAAAAAAATCTTTAGGAGACTTAGTATAATACCTGGCATATTATAAGTCCTTAATAAAAGTTTATTTTCTCCTTTTTCTTAATTTGAGGTATTATCTTGTAGATTACTTGTTAAATATTATTGACAATGGTTTAGCAATCACGTGTCAGTTATTTTAAGACTTCAGTGCATAATTTACCTGAAGCAGATGGGTTAAATTCATAAGGACAACTAGGTGCTTTCTTTTTCAATCTATATTTATTTTATATTACTCTTCATTATTGATCATTTTTATGGTATTATTTTCAATCTAAAGATCATGCATACATTGGGAGACAGAGCCAAGATGGTGGAGTGCAGACATGACTTTCTGTGACCTCCTCTGACATTTCTCTCAACAGCAGATTAAGCTTCTGAACTGATTTTGGAGTCAAGGCACCCCCAAATATTTGGAGTAGAACACATTCCAGAAAGTAGTTATCTTGGAGGAGCTTCTGAAGAGGTCTGTTTCAATCAGGCAAGGGGACAGCTTGCTGAGCTCAGACAGCAGCACAGACAAGGCAGGAAGCCAGTCCAGGACTCAGAGAGTGGCAGTTTCTAAGTACTTGGGAAGTTTCTGTGAGCCTCTTGGGTGACTCTGCCCTGGTTGCTGGCAAGTGCTTTGGCAGATCTGCCTTTTATAAAAGGTAGATTGTAAACCACTGAGAACCGTTTACCTGGCCCCAATTGCCCAGCACCAGAAGCCAATCATCAGAACTGCTCAGAGCAAATTAAAGCAGCTGTCTCTCCTTACATTGAATAGACCTCAAGCCTTAAAAAAATAAATAAAAAAACAAAAAGAACTCTCACTATAGACAGGTTTAATGGAGAGAGAGAAGAACAGACTTTAAATCCTGGAGTTCCTAAAGATAAAAAAAAAACTCTGAAAGAAGCCACAATTGGAAAGATGAGCTGGTCCCCATTTCACAAGCCTTTCTTGGAAGATTGCATAAAGAATCTCAAAAGAGAGTTAGAAGAAAAATGGGGAAATGAAGTGAGATCATTGCAAGAAGGATAGAATGCCCTACAAAAGAGATATGAAAAAGACACCAATTCACTGAAAAAAAAAATGGTGAAATGGAAAAAGACACCAATTCACTGAAACACAAAATTGGTGAAATGGAAAAAAGACTGCAATGAACAAAAAAAAATCAATTGGCCAAGTACAAAAGGAGCTTAAAAAAGTAACTGAAGAAAATAATAAATTAAAAATTAGAATTGAATAAATAGAAGTGAATGAATCAATAAGACTTCAAGAATCAAACAAAAACAAAAAATGAAAAAAAACTAGAAGAAAATATGAAATATCTCCTAGGAAAAACAACTGACCTGGAAAATAGATCTAGGAGAGACAATATAAAGATTATTGGACTTCCTGAAAGCCATGATGAAAAAAAGAACCTAGACACTATCTTAAAGGAAATCATGAAAAAAAAAACTGTCCTGATGTTTTAGAATCAGAAGGTAGTCATCGAAAGAATTAACCATTCACCCCCTGAAAGAGATTCCAAAATTTATTCTCCAAGGAACATCATAGCTAAATTTCAGGACTATCTCACCAAAGAAAAGATATTGCCAGCAGCTAGAAATAAACAATTCAAATACTGAGGAACTATAATTAGAATCACCCAGGATCTGTCAGCTTCCACCTTAAAGGAAGAAAGGGCCTGGAATCAGATATTCTCAAAGGCAAAGGAACTTGGATTACAGCCAAGAATAAGCTATCCAGCTAGAATGTGAATTATCTTCCAGGGAAGAAGATGAGCATTTAATGTTATAGGTGAATTCCAATTCTTTCTAAGGAAAAGACCAGATCTGAACAAAAAATTTGACTTCCAAACTCAGAACTCAAGAGAAACATAAAAAGGTAAAAAGGAAAGAATTTTTCAGACTGTATTTCTACTATGGTTATACTTAAAGAATGAGGGTATAATTTGATTGTACTTTGATAATATGAAAAAGAAACTAGAGGTGGAAAGGGAGTCAAACTGGAAAAGGAAGAAAAAGGAGGTAAAATAAGGTAAAGAAGTAGGTAAAAATAAAGTAAAATCTCATGAAGAGGCAAAGAAAACCTAATATAATTGCAGGAAAGAAGGGAGGGAAATGAGCATTGTGTGACTCTTACACTTATCAGACTGGGCTCTAAAAGAGAATATCTGACACATTTGGTTTCACACAGAAACTTGTCCCTTCTTATAGGGAAGTGGGAGGGAAAGAAGGAAAAGAAAGGCAAAAACTAAAGAAGGGAAAATAGAAGAATTAGGGCAAAGGTATAAATAGGCGGAGGGGCTCTAAAGGGAGAAGGACTGTTTAAGAGAGGTGGTTATCAAAAGCAACATACTGGGGAATGGGAAGGAGAAAAGGGAAATGAAAGAGAAAAACATAACTTTGGGTAAATAAGACAAAAGGAAATACAGAATTAGTTATTTCAACTGCGAAAGACAAAGGGATGAACTCTTCCATAAAATGGAAGCAGATAGCAGACTGGATTAAAAGACAGAATCTTTTAATATCTTGTTTACAAGAAACACATCTAAAGTATAGAGATACATAAAGAGTGAAGGTAAAGGGCTGGAGCAGAATCTATTATGCTTCAGGTGAACAAAAAAAGCAGGGATAGCAATCTTGATCTCAGATCAAGTAAAAGCAAAGATGGAATTAATTAAAAGAGTTGAGGAAGCAAACTACATTTTACTAAAGGATACTATAGATAATGAAGCATTATCAATACTAAACATATATGAACCAAGTGTTATAACATCAAAATTCCTACAGAAGTTAAGAGAGATGCAAGAAGAAATACACAGCAAAAGTATACTAGTGGGAGATCTCAACCTTGCTCCCTCAGAGACAGATAAACCAAACCATAAAATAAATAAGAAAGCAGTTAAGGAGGTAAACAAAATCTTAGAAAAGTTAGGTATGATAGATCTCTGAAGAAAATTGAATGGAGAGAGAAAGGAGTTTACTTTTTTCTCTGCAGTTCATGGGACTTATACACAAATTGACTATGTGTTAGGGCATAAAAACCTCAAAATCAAATGCAGAAAGGCAGAAATAGTAAATGCATCTTTTTCAAATCATGATGCAACAAAAATCACAGGCCAGGAAAAAATAGACAAAAAGTTAATTGGAAATTAAATAATCTAATCCTAAAGAATGAACAGGTAAAAGATCAAATCATAGACACAATCAATAATTTCATCCAGGAGAATGACAATAATGAGACAACATACGAAAATTTGTGGGATATGGCCAAAGCGGTTATAAGGGGTAATTTTATATCTCTAAATGCTTACTTGCATAAAATAGAGAAAAAGAAGATCCATGAATTGGGCTTATTATTAAAGAAAACTAGGGACGTCCTTCAGGGGGTGGAGCAATGGTGGCAGAGATCAGACAGGAGTCTCTGTAACCTCCTCTAACCTACCCTCAAACCAACAACATATGAAGCCTCTAGACTGATTCTGAAGCAAAAAAATCCACTATATCTGGAGAACAACACGATTCTAGAAGAATATACTCTGGAAGAACCTCAAAACAGGTCTGTTTTAATTGGGCAGGGGGGTGGTCTACTGAACCCAGACTGCAGCACAGGGAGACCGGGGCAGGGAGCTGGAGCAGGGAGCTG
>JAJPUD010009468.1:2264-57280 GCA_023553655.1 Myrmecobius fasciatus
GAAGGAAGGAAGGAAGGAAGGAAGGAAGGAAGGAAGGAAGGAAGGAAAAAGGAAGGAAGGAAAGAAGGGAAAGAGGAAGGAAGGGAGGGAGGAAGGAAGGGAGGGAGGAAGGAAGGGAGGGAGGGAGGTGCAGAGGCAGAGCAAAATGAGAGAGGGAGGAAGGAAGGACAAATAAAAAGAAAGAGAAAATTCATTTTTAAAAGTTTAAAGGAACCATTCTATAATTCAAGATCTTTATGTTATTTCCCTCTATTTAGGAATTTTACAAATTAAGCACAACTCTTAGTTTGGCTCAGAAAAGAATTAGAATTGAAGGCCTTCTTTGGCAGGGCAACTAAGAATGCTCTGGCATTTCTTCAGCTACAGAGATCCCCGAAATATTTGCTGCCATTATTTTATAAGCTTTCCAAGGCAGTGGAATTGAAAATCAGAAAATAAATCTCTCAAACACTGTTTTCTTCTGCTTCAGAATATTTTTTTAAAATTTTCTCATAAGGGACAAGACCGGAGGTGGGGCAAACCTTTCCTTGGTGCATATCATCAAATTTCATCACCAAGTTATGATGCATGCAAAACATTTGGAAACACTTATGGCCAGAACTTCTTTTGTTTTTAAATGAACAAGAGTAACAGCTAAAGTGAAAACATACTTCTTGGCATAAAAGATAGTCATGTTTCAAACAGCACTTTTCTTACTTTTACAATGAGAAAAAAGGACAAGATAGGATCATAAGTTTGCTTGCTGTCATCTTAGAAAAGGTATTGAATAAATATTCTTGGAAACCAATGTTCATTTTCAAATCTGCTGGAATGAAATCCTGTTTTGTGGTAATCCACATGCCCACAACAAGTGACAGTTTTTGGCTTTTCAGTGGCATAAGATAATAATAGTTAACATGATTTTCAAAGCACTTATATATATTGTTTTATGTTATTTTCAAACAACCCTGGATGTTCGATGTTATTAATATCCAAGTTTTAAAGATGAGGAAACTGAGGCAGCAAACAGTTAAGTAACTTGACCAGGATTATACAATTAGACAGTATCTAAGTGAGAATATAAACTCAAATCTTCTTAAGTCCAGGCCCAGTACTTTATCCATTAAGTCAACTATCTGTAGTATAATACAGAAATCCTTTAAAATGAGAATAATATTCTTATCATGTATTTCACACGTTGTCATGAGAAAATGTGCTTTGAGATGTTTAATGAATTAGTATCACTGTTGTCATTATTGTTACTTTTATTTAGATATTTTATTCAAGATTTATGATTTCATCAATACTGAAAACTCCCAGAATGAGAGTTACCTATACCAATGCAGCTCACCAAATTGTCTTTAATTTCAAATCATACACAAGGACCTGGCCTTAGGAATTAAAATTTAAATGACTTGCCAGTATATATCAAAGGAGGCAAGATGAAAACTCAGGTCCTCATAATTATAAACCTAGCTCTCTATCAACTACAATTTGATGACCATAATTAATATTATTATTTAAAAGATTGGGAATTTAGTAAACTTCATAAAACTGGCATGGTAGCATAGTATGATACTTGTAATTCATTTACTCAGACATTTGAAGCTTCTTCTATTCGAAAAACAGAACATCTTTGACTTGATTTAATGATAGTTTTGGTTATCCTTAATGCTTCAAAAAGTAAAAGGACAAAGATGGGGAGGTTCTATTCTGGTTTAAAATTTTTCCAGCAATGAAGAATTGTTTATTGAAGTAAAGTGATAGAAAGTTGGAGGTCAGGTGACTAGGCCATCTCAAAATTATTAATAGAGGGAAAAAAGCCCAACACACTTAGACATAATACACTTTAAATCTGCTGAGAGCAAAATTCAGAGTTCAGATGAATTTTAGATAGGATCTCATGGTTTTAAATTATTCAAGAATTTTAAAAATCAGCACAGAAATGATGAAAAGATCTAAACAGAAAAGAAAGACAAAAATGTTATAATGAGGAAAACAAAGGAGAGGTTTTTTTTTAGCAATACAAAAAGTGAGGGAAAATCATTAATCAACTTGAATTTCTAAGTTGTGCAGAGGCAAGTATTTTGTACATTCATCAATGTACAATGTACATGAATGATGTACCATCAATTGTACATTGTACATCAATTAATGTACAATTTATCAATGAACATCATTTAAAGGTATAGAAGGGAGGATACAGAAGCAACCAATGAAAAATACAAGAGCATAATATAAGTAATGCTAACAGCCAAAATATTTAAAGTAAATAATAAGTAAAGATGTAAAGACTTATGAAAATCTTAAAAAAGAACATATTAGTTATAAAGATTAAATTTGGCAAGAACAGATTAAAATTTGTTAATGACATTTCTGTTTATTGAAGGATTCTGAACCGATTGATTAGACAGATCAAATGGCATTAATAGATTTCTGTCAATGTAGAAAGAATGAAATTCTCCATCTGAGTGCTCCTAGAATATATCCATGACTCTGTAATAAGAATATAGTACATGACCAGATCACTTAAAATAGTATGGGTGACCATGGGTGAAATGCTTAAAATCTATTCTGAAAAAAATAACATGTAATAAGAGAGACTATATTAAAACAACTATGTATAAAAAATGTACACAAGATAACTTGTAGATTATCAAGAGTAAAAAAAGACAAAAATTAAGAAGAATCAGGAAAAATATCTATAGAATGTGAAATTATAGCTGGAATTTGAAGGAAGCAACAGTAGCCAGAAGGCAAAATTGTAGAGAGAATTTCATGCATGGTGAACAGCCAGAAAGAATACACAGAATCAAGAAATAGAATGTCTTATAAAAATAATAGCAAGCAGAGAAAGGATCTCAGAATGTGCTGGGATGAGTAAGGTGTAAAAATATTGCAAAGGTAGGAGGGATTAAGGTAATAAAAGCTTTTGAATACCAATTTTTTATATTTTTAAAAATTTGTCCTAGAGATGGTGGGGAGCCACTAGAATTTTTAAAGTAAGACATAACATGGTTAGT
This sequence comes from Myrmecobius fasciatus, assembly GCA_023553655.1. Taxonomy (NCBI): domain Eukaryota; kingdom Metazoa; phylum Chordata; class Mammalia; order Dasyuromorphia; family Myrmecobiidae; genus Myrmecobius; species Myrmecobius fasciatus. Next base: position 5,267 of record JAJPUD010009468.1, read on the forward strand.
CATAACTATACCTTAGGAAAATCAATTTGATGACCAAATGGAGAATGGGCTAGAATAGGGACAGATGAGGCAAGGAGTCCAACCATTAAGCTATTTTAATATTCCTACAATGAGTTGTTAAGGACCTGGACCATAATGGTAATAATTTCAGAGGGAAAAAAGGTTGTATGCATAAGTGATATTATGAAAGGAAAATTGATAGAGTTGGCAACATATGATAGATGAGGGGTGAAAATCAGGAAGTTGAGAGAATACTAGGATATAAGTCTAGATGACTGGGAGGTTGTTGATATCCTCTATAGTGTTAGAAAAGTTAGGAAGAAAAGAGAATTTGGGGTATAGGTAATGAATTCAGTTTGGGACATGATGAATTTTAGCTCTTTGCAAGGCATTTGATTTGAGATTTCTAAGTCTCAGTTGGACATATGAGACTGAAAGATAAAGCTAGAAATTTGTGAATTTGTGAACCAAAAGCTGTTAGATGGTGTAGAGGATACAGCATCAGACTTGGCATGAGAAGGCCCTGAGTTCAAATCCTGGTTTAGAAACTTATAACTTACCAACTGTGTGACCCTGGGTCACACACAAAAAAAGACATTGTCACGAAATACGTTTTTCATATTATACTTTTCATTAAACTATGTGATGAATGCTTTGTAAAAAAAAGTGATACAAAAGATATCTATGAATAGAGAAGTAGATGGATCAGTTACATAGCAAGACATAGAGTCAAAAGTTATACAGCTTAGGTGCTGCTTTCATACCCAATCTTTTGTATCGAGATATAGAGGCTAGGTCTCATATATAAGATTTATAAGGAAAAAAAACCAAAATCTTCACAAACTGACATAGCACAGGTGAACTCTGTTTCATATTATTAAAATGCTTGTTCCACAGAGATTGCACACTCATTAAAGGAATGGGATTTTATATAATGGCTTTCTCTATGGCTACCATGTCCCTTTCCCAACCCCCACTCCCACTTAATTTTGTTTGCAAAAGCAGAAATCATGCTTAATTAAAATTTGCATCTGCCCAAGTGTGTTGTACAAAGTTCTGCTCAAAATAGGTACTGTGTAAATTTTTATTGATATAAGAAGTGTGATTGATATTTGTTGTGTGTTACAGTGTCAAACATTTCAGACTCCAAGAGTGATGAGTACTGAGAAAAAAAAAAAAACATTAAATTTTGCAGTTGAGACAGCATCAGTAACTTTAGAAAAGGAGTTTTCACTGATTGGTAAGTTCAAAAACCAAACATTAGAGAATTAAAAAGAAAGTGGAAAGGAAAGAAAAGAGAAAGAAAGTGGAAGTTTCTATTGCCTTCCCAAGAATCTAGCCACAAAAGGGAAGACAGCTATGGGACAATAACTAGTGGCAATGAGCTCATTAAATCAGGAAGGTTTTTGTTTTTTGGATGACAGAGAAAGGGTCATAGTTGTAGGTAACAGGTAAGTATCCAAGAGACATGAAGAGACTGAAAAAGTAGAAATGAGACAGTAGGCAATCTATTAGAAAATATGGTCTGGAATACTTTTCACTATCCAACAGAAGACACAATAGTACATGGTGCTGTTTTTATTCTTGTTTTTGTTTTAAATATGCTGTATTTATTACTCTACTGAATTAAATGTGAAAATACATAAGAGAAAGGTCACCAATGTATAATAGGCAAAGAGCCACAAGGCTTTCATTCATGATTAGGTTAAAATCTAGAGCTCCTTTCGGCTTCTGCTTACATGAAATCAAAAATAGCCAGCCAATACAGCCAACTCATTTTTTTTTTCAAAAACCAACTGTATTTGAGCCAACAACTGATTAATCAACCTAATTATTCACCCTGCAAATGGTTGTTTTGAAATTGTTGAGGCAGCCTTAAATTATATTTATAACTTTGATCTATAGTTCAAAAAAGCTTTGAGGAGCAGCTAGATAGCGCAGTGGATAGAGCACCAGCCCTGAAGTCAGGAAGACCTAAGTTCAAATCTGATGTCAGACTCTTAACACTTCCTAGCTGTGTAACCCTGGGCAAGTCACTTAACCCCAATTGCCTCAACAAAAAAATAATAAAATTAAAATAAAATTTAAAAACAAAGCTTTGAAGTCCTATTACTAATTTCTTGGGATATTACAGACATCCTGGAAGCTCTCTTTCCTTATAATATTTTAGTCAGAGTGTAGACTATACTTGATTGTAAGAATATGATGCCTTTCAAGATCAAGGCTCCTTACAGTTATCAGTTTAATAATTCTCAAGGCATGATTGTGATTTTAGCTTTCTAGCATATAAAAATAATATTTGAAAAAAAGCTAAATAACTTCTTCAAGGATACTGAAAACATTTCTCCATGAAGAATATATATTCTGTGGTCTTGTTTTTTTTTCTTGTTTCCTCCAGTTTTCTTTTTTATAGGTTGCATTACTTACTTTATTAATAAGCTTTACTTTAGTTCTCCTCCTTTTCTTGCCCTATATTTTGTGATATCTGCACAATAGAATTTATTTCAAAAAATATTCAGTGAAGAATTGTGAAAACAATGTGTACAGACTGAATCCATATTCCCAACAGATACTCAGTAAAGTGCTAAAAATGTACCCAAAGGAACAGTGATGAAGAAAACCATAGAGAAGTAGTAATAAGCTCCTCTGTCCAGTAAAGAACTACACAAAAGGATTGCTAGAACCATGGTGAACCTCAGAGCAGAAATAAGAAAGAATAACTAGAAAGAAAAGTCTTGCAACAAAACATAACCAAGGCAGACAATGAAACCAAATCAACACCAAGTAAGCTCTAATAGCAAATAATTCATGTGCAAGTTAAATTGAAAATAATTAACAGAAGAAAGGCACTAAAATTAAGGGGACTGTAAAAGGCTTCCTACAAAACATAAGATTTTAGCTGTTACTTGAAGGAAGCCAGAGAAGCCGGAAGGTTTTGGTAAGGAGGTGCACCCATTCCATTAATTTTCTTGTTGCATAGAACCCAGACAATATATTCCAAACCACAGCAGGAGATAGGACCAGAACAGAATCAAGAGAGCAGATGGAAATGGTCAGGTATTCCCTGAAGATGTAAGACAAAGTATAGGACCAATAAAATACCAGTGCATTTCCAATTTAGCCTCCTATTCCCACTCTAAAATAAATAGAAGACAGGCCCAAAAATGCTCCAGACATCAAAACAGCCAAATAATTCATTCTAGCAAAAAGAAAAGCTTAGAAGTGAAACAGGATTCTTACAAGAGGCCTTCTACTAACATGGTCAATATAATATGATTTGGGTTTATTAGGATTACAACAAATTAGAAAGACTAAACAATAGACTAAATTAGGTCCACAACACATAGAAGCAAATAAACATAGTAACACAGCATTTTATTTGACCTATGATTTAGATACTACAGTAGGAACTCACTATTTGATAATAATTTCTAGTAAAACTGGAAATGATTGGGCAGAAATTAAATTAACACTTTATAAAGTATTTCAAAATGAACTCTAAATAGATATATGACTTAGATACAAAGATTTACATAAAACAAATTAGAATAGCAAGGGAAAATTATTTTTTGCAACAATGAATAACTGAGGTTTATAATTTAAAAAGGCATAGAAAGAATCATTGAAAATAAAAACAGACAATTGTGACTACATAAATGTAAGGAAATTATTAATGAAGTATAAGAAGATATATACATGCTCGATCACTAGTCAGTCATCTCCCTACCATCCACCATGAGAACACAGGTAGTGGTGCCAGAGTATGGGATGTTATCACAGTCTATATCTCTGAGTCTTCCTGCCTTTTTATTTGATTATTATTGCTGGATAGATTCACAGGAATGAAGTCACTTAAAAGGTGATCTGAACTGTGATCTACCCATATCTTTAGGAACAAGAAAGGCATTGTTATTAGGAAAGTTTGTTAGTCTTGTATGTAATGTCTTCATGCAGTCATTTTTTCAATTGTGTCTGACTCTCTGTAACTCCATTTCTTGGAAAAGTTACCAAAATGGTTTGTCACTTCCTTCTCCAACTCTTTGTATAGATGAGGAAATGGAAGCAGAGAGAGTTAAGTGACTTGTCTAGAATCACAAAGCTAGTATCTGAGGCCAGTTTTGACCTCAGAACTGACACTAGGTCAATCACTCTATCTTCTGTATCACCTAGCTTCCACCTTGAATATATGGATTAGATGAAATTTGCAAAACTGATTTTGATAAAGAGAGCTTTGTATTCCTTGCCTAAATGTAGTTGTTAGAGCATTTGTGGGAAAATAGGCACAGTAAAATGTTGGAAACATGAATTGATATGGCTGTTCTAGGGAACAATTTATAATTATGCCTTAAAAGTCCTTGAGTAATATACACTCTTTTTTTCAGACATACAGGCCTAGCCTTACATACCAAAGACTTCAAAGAAAGAAGAAAAACACTTTTGTGGGTATAAAAACATCCATAGAGAGAGGAGGAGTAGAAGGAGAAGGAAAAGGTGGAAGAGGAGTCATTGTCATAGTAGTAATCTTAGTCCTGATAGTCATCATAGTCATGGTAATTGTAGTCATTTGGGGTTTTTTTGGAATTTTTAAATTTTATTTTATTTTATTTTTTTATTTCTATTTTTTTTTATTTTATTTGCATGACATATGTGTGGGTAATTCTTCAACATTAACCTTTACATAGCTTTCTGTTACAAATTTTCCCTTGAACTCCCCACCCCTCCCCTAGATGGCAGGATATTCACTACATGATAATTATGTTAAAATACTTGGTAAATCGAATATATGTATACATATTTCCAAACTTATCATTGTTGTGCAAGAAAAATCGTATCCACAAGAAAGAAATATCAGATAAAGGAAACACAATGTAAGCAAACATCAATCAAGAGTACGAGAATGTTATGTTGTGGTCCACATTTCACATCCCTCTCTCTGGGTGTATATGGCTTTCTTCACTGAATAATTGGAAGTGGTTTGAAACATTTCATTGTTGAAGAGAGCCATGTCCATCAGAACTGATCGTCATATAGTATTGTTGTTGCCATATATAATAATCTCCTGGTTCTGCGCATTTCACTCAGCATCAGTTCATGCAAGTCTCTCCAGGCCTCTCTGAAATCGTCCTGCTGGTCATTTCTTACAGAAAAAGAATATTCCATAATATTCATATAACATAATTTATTCAGCCATTCTCCAATTGAAGGGCATCTATTCAGTTTCCAATTTCTAGCCACTACAAAAAGGGCTGCCACAAACATTCTTGCACATGTGGGGCCCTTTCCTTCCTTTATGATTTCTTTGGGATATAAGCCCAATAGAAATGCTTCTGGGTCAAAGGGTATGCACAGTTTGGTAACTTTTTGAGCATAGTTCCAAATTGCTCTGCAGAATGGCTGTATCCGTTCACAGCTCCACCAACAATGCATCAGTGTCCCAGCCCTCCCACATCCCCTCCAACATTCATCATTAACTTTTCCTGTCATTTTAGCCAATCTGACAGGTGTGTAGTGGTACCTCAGGGTTGTTTTGATTTGCATTTCTCTGATCAATAGTGATTTGGAGCACCTTTTCATATGACTATAGATAGTTTTAATTTCATCATCTGAAAATTGTTCATATCCTTTGACCATTTATCAATTGGAGAATGGTCTGAATTCTTATAAATATGAGACAATTCTCTATGTATTTTAGAAATGAGGCCTTTATCAGAACCCTTAAATGTAAAGATGATTTCCCAGTTTATTGCTTCCCTCCTAATCTTGACTGTATTGGTTTTGTTTGTACAAAAACTTTTTACTTAATATAGTCAAAGTTATCTATCTGGTTTTCAATTAAGAGTTCCAGTTCTTCTTTGGACATAAATTTATTCCATCTCCATAGGTCTGAGAGGTAAACTATATTACATTCCTCTAATTTATTTATAGTATCACTCTTTATATCCAGATCATGAACCCATTTAGATCTTATCTTGGTATATTGTGTTAGATGTGGGTCAAGCCCTAATTTCTTCCACACTAGTTTCCAATTTTCCCAGCAGTTTTTGTCAAATATTGAGTACTTATCCCAGAAGCTGGGGTCTTTAGGTTTATCAAAGACTAAATTGCTATAGTTATTGCCTACTTTGTCTTGTGATTCTATCCTATTCCACTTTTCAACTACTCTATTTCTTAGCCAGTACAAAATGGTTTTGATGACTGCTGCTTTGTAATATAGTTTTAGATCTGGTACAGCAAGTCCACTATCATCAGCCTTTTTTTTTCATTAATTCTCTTGAAACTCTTGGTAGTCATTGTTTTTACAGTAAAGACCTGGACAATAAGTAGATGCCCATCAATTGGAGAATGACTGAAGAAATTATAGTAAAAGTACATATAGTATAAGTGTGATGAAATATTGTTTCAAAAACTCTTATGAACAGATGCAGAATATAAAAAACAGAACCAGAATATTTCATATAATAATGTCAACATTGCAAAGAAAGATAATGTGGAAAGACTGAAGAATTCTGTTCAGTTCAACAAACAATTATGACTCCAGAGGATTGATGTTAATGTTTTCAAAACATATTTTGACAGAGTTAACAAACACAAGATTCACAATAAGAGATTTCTTTTCTGAAACGATTGATAGAGGAATGTTTTTACTTATCTATGCTTCAGTGTTATAAGGTTTTTTCTTTGTTGTTTTTGATGATCTTAGAGATCATCTTGTCTTATGTTTACTTTTATAAGAAAACTGATACCTAATGGGCAAATTACTTCTGTCAAAGAAAATAGGTAAAATTAATAATGAGACAAGAATTAAAAATAAAATTCCCCTATTCCAAAACCAATTCACTTTCCACTAGGCCATTTAGAAACAAGTACTACAATTATTTATTTTATCTGATTTTGCCAACTTACAGTTTTTGAAAGATGATAGATTTTCTCATGAAATCTGCATGATTTAAATTCTACCATTTTGCTTGTAGTTTCTTTGACAATCTGCTTCCCACTCACAAGATATGTACAAGTATGTTTTTGTATATATCCATGTGCATATTTGTGTAAACCACTCCTCCCTAAATGTGTTCTAAGCTTTCCTTTTTCTGTTAAAGGCCCCACCATCCTTCTGACCATCCAGGTGACTTAAGGCATTATCTTTGATCCTTCCTCTTCTTTACCCACATATTTGGCTTGTTACCAAGTTTTGCCATTTTTCAATCCCCACAATAACTTTCACATGTATTCTTCTCACTACTCTTCTTGATTCAACCTTCATCACTTATTACCTAGAATATCTGTAATGTCCTCTTCCTGACTCAAATTTCTCTCTACTTCAATCCATTTTCCACAGAATGAATAAAGGGATTTACCCTAAGATCAGATCTTATCATGTCACTTCTCCAATCAATGAGCTCCAGTTTTACTTTTAGGATAAAATATAAACTGTGTCTGATTTTTCCTAGTCTTCATAATATAAACTTAACCTATCTTTCCTGATTTATTATTATCCCTTCTTTACCATATTGTACAGTTTAGTCAAACTATTATGGAATATAATAATAAATAAAAATAAAAATGTTATCTCACACAAAGAAAATTTTGACACATTTTTGGCTACTCATAAATGCAAAAAAAACAGCTTCTCAGAGTAACAGAACAAGAGCTTCATCAACAACATGCAAAAAGCCAGTAAGATATATACCAATATGAGAATATCTTGCCATGTATAGAACCAGTAAATGAAAGTATTTTCTAAATGGTCTAATAAAAGAGTAAAGAATGAGGAGCTAGAGAGTGGAAATAAAGCAAAAAAAAAGAAGAAAATAAGCTTATAAAACTTACAAGAGTTGAAGTAGAGAGCTGAAACTGAATCAAAGCGATTTTCATGAGTTGATAACTACTTTCTTACTGTGCTCAGTAAATAATACTGTTTCTCCTATGGCATCACATGACATGATGTGCTATAATATGATATATGTCAGTGTTGTGTACTGATCATCACCAATGACTGGATTATTCTACCTTTTCATTGAATGACTTACTTTCTTTAATATTCATTTCAAGCATCAATCTCCAATAAAATATAAACTCCTTGAAAACAAAGATTTTTTTCATTTGTCTTAGCTTACCCAGCATCCAACACAAAACAGATGTTTAATAAGTGCTTAATGATTAATATGTGTATTTGAAATGTTGCCATATGTTTGGGAAATATTTTTCAGAATATCTGGATTAAATCACAGTTTTCCCAATTGTGCAATAATGTACTAGTTGTTGCTTTATGATGATAATTCTATAACGTTAATTATATTACATTTTGCTATTTGCATAATATTATGCTGTGAACCATTATATCACATTATATTATATCACATTACCTAAAATCTTATGAAATATTGTTTCATTTTGTGTTATGTATCATATAGTACAATATATTATATTATCTAATTTTGTATCATATTGTGCTATATCATATCACATAATATATCATACCATACCATATCATATTATGGCAGGTCGTGTCATGTCATGTCATGCCATGCTTTGCCATACCATAGCATACCAGTTCAGGTCACATCATATCATAATGAATTGCCTTATATTATGCCATAGTATATTATATCAACTTATAGCATATCACTGTATTATTTCCTATCATATTATTTATCATTTTGTTATGTTAAAGATTATATCTAGGAGAAGTTCACATTTTTCTATGATAAGTTCTTTGTGTATTATGTTAATTGATAACTATACATACAAAAATTCAAAGCAAAAAGAGTAAGTATACTTATTTTTCCTGAGCTTAGAGAGCAGAAATTAGAACAATGGTAGAAGATGTAGAGATTCAGATAATCAGTTTGGCATATAGAAAAACTTTGAAATAATAAGCGTTATCCATAAGCAAAATGAAGTGCCTTAGCGGATAGTACTTTCTGTAAATATCTGAACAATCTTTCTGTCGGTAGTATTGTAGACAGACTAAGGTTTTGTTTTTTGTTTGTTGTTGGAGATTTTTTTTCCTGTGATTTTCTTTTTACCTTTAAAATAATATGATCTTATAATTCCCTAAAGCTGTGGCCCTGTGTTGAGTCGTTTCAGAAACATCAAAGCTCATATTACCAAGGACATAATAGGAATTTTCATTATTTCCTGGAAATGCTATATAAAATCAAAAGGCAGTAGGAAGCATGAAGTAAGAGAGAAAGCACACAAGTTATATGCAGACCAAATCCCTTATGAATTTTCTAATAGATTTCATGTAAGACACTAAATGATACCAAAATAAAAATCAATTAAATGAAAAAAAGTATTTTAAAGTGGTTGCTTACCCATATATAAACAAATTTATTAATTTATTGATATAATTTTCACCTTTCAATCTATTGTTGAAGAGGAAATATATCAAAATTTCCAGTAAATATGATTGGGTATGTGTATATTGTCTATTTTTCTGATCACATATGTTGTCACTGTTTCTGTAAACTTGAGCTTGAGACCACTATGAAAAGTATGTCTTTTCCTCTAGTTTTTAAAATATCTCAAGGTCACTCCAGTAGGATCATGAAGAAAAAAAAAAAAGGACTATTCTGGCTACTCAAATGAGTCCCTTAAGCATTCTGCATCTATATTTTTTAATGAGTAAAATGAGAGTTCTAAATTCAGTGAATTCTAAGACTTCCTCAAAACTCTAAAATTCTGTGATTTTATAATTATGAATTATTTTATATTTTTTAATGAACTGAACAAATCAGTCAGTAAGTAAACATTAAGTGCCTTTTATGTACCAGACACTGTGCCAAGCACAAGGGATACCAAAATTGAAAAGAAAGTTCCTGCTCTTAAGGAACTCATAGACTAATACAGAAAACATGCAAATTATGCAAAATCAATAAAGGAAAGGAACTTGAATTAGAAATAAGCAGGAAAGTCTGCCTGCAGAAGGTGAAACTTTACTAAAAATTGAGAAAAGCTAGGTAAATCAGGAGTAAGAGATGAAGAGAGAGAAAATTCTAGGAATAGGGAACAGCCAGTGAAAATACTCAGAACTGGAAGAAATATCAAAGAAGTCAGTGTCACTGAAATGTGGAGTATTGGGAAAGGAAACTTAAAGAAGAGAAGGTGGAACATATGAAAACTTTGAATGTTAAAATGAGAATTTAAAATTTTATGTTGGAGGTGATAGTCACTAGAACTTATTGAGTAGGGGATTAGACCTGTTCTTTAGGAAGGTCACTTAGGGATGGAGCCAAGATGGCGGAGTAAAAATCGTGACTCTCTGCTTCCTCCTCCGATCTTCTCTCAAATCAACAATAAAATAAGCCTCTGAACTGATCTTCAAGTCAACGAACTCAGAAATATTTGGACACTGCTTGCTGATATCTCTGAAAAACTTGACATCAGGTTTGTCTAACTCGGACAGAGGGATAAACAGAGGACTCTGGTGTAGGCCGGAAGTGAGGGTGGGACTCAGCTCAGCCCATTGTGGCAGAAATTCCAAACTCCAAACTCCAAATTCCAAACACCTGGAGTTTATCTGAGGCACTCGAGACACCCTGCCCTGATTGGGGGCAGGTGTTCTGGCAGACTTGCCTTGTTTAAGGAGTAATTCAGACTTAGTCCTAGCCTCCACCAGCCCAGCACCTTAAGTTAACTCTCCGAAGTGCCACAGGGCAAAGATCTCCAGCCGCTGTTTCAGCTGCCATTTTTCCCCCTACCTTAAAGAGATAGCCACGCCATCTAAAAAAAAAAAATGAAGAAGCAAGAGAGAGCTCTCACCATAGACAGCTTTTATCAAGAAAAAGAAGGGATGATCCCAGATCCTGAGGTTCCTTTAGACAAAGTTCCAGAAGAAGTTATTAAGGACCATCACTGGTCACTTTTTCAAAAGGCCTTTCTGGAAGATTAGATAAAAAACCTCAAAAGAGAGCTGGAGGATAAATGGGAAAATAAACTGAAATCAGTGCAAGAAGGATATGATGCCCTGCAAAAGAGATATGAAAAAGACACCAATTTATTGAAAAATAAAATTAGTGAAGTGGAAAAAGAGTGCAATCAACAAAAAAAATTCAATTGGACAGTTACAAAAGGAGCTTAAAAAGGTAACTGAAGAAAACAACACTTTAAAAATAAGAATTGAACAAATGCAAGTGAATGACTCAATAAGACTTCAAGAATCAGTCAAACAAAAACAAAAAAATTAAAAATTAAAAGAAAATATGAAATACCTCCTAGGAAAAACAATTGACTTGGAAAATAGATCTAGGAGAGACAATCTAAGGATTATTGGACTTCCTGAAAGCTATGATGAAAAAAATCTAAACACTATCTTCCAGGAAATCCTGAAAGAAAACTGCCCTGGGATTGTAGAATCAAAGGGCAAAATCACCATTGAAAGAATTCACTGATCACCTCCTGAAAGAGACCCCGAAATTAAAACCCCAAGGAATATCATGGCTAAATTTCAGGACTATAGCACCAAGGAAAAGATTCTGCTAGCAGCTAGAAAGGAAGGTCACTTAGACAAAAGTATATAGGGAGAAGAAAAAGGACCAAAGATAGGATCCTGTGAAATACTGATGCTTATCAGGTATAAGTCAGAGGAAGATCTAGCACAGGAAAATAAGAATGAGTGGTCAAATGTGTAGAGGGAAAACAGAAACTAGGGAGAAGAAGTATTAAGGAAAGGGGTAATAGTATAAAAGTCTATAAAGAAGTCAAGAATGATGAAGTTTGAAAAAAAAGAAAATTAGATTTGGAAGTCAGGTTCTTTTTTTTTTAGCTTTTTATTTTCAAAATATATGAGAAGATAGTACTCAACATTCACCCATGCAAAATCTTTTGTTTTGATTTTTTTCTCCTCCTTTTCCCAACTTTTCTCTTAGACAGCACATGTGCAATTTTTTCTATACATATTTCCATCCATATTTCTTAGTGAAAAAGAAAAATCAGATCAAAAAGACAAAAAAATGAGAAAGAAAACAAAAAGCAAGCATGCAATAACAAAAAAGCTGAAAATAGTATGTTGTGATGCACACTCAGTCCCCACAGTCCACTCTCTGGACGCAGATGGCTCTCTCTATCGCAAGTCCATTGGAACTGGCCTGAAGCACCTCACTTGAAAAGAGTCACATCCATGAAAACCGATCATGTCATAATCTTGTTGTTGCTGTGTACAATGTTCTCTTGGTTCTATTCACTTCACTCAGTATCAGTTCATGTAAGTCTCTCCAGGCCTTTCTGAAATCATTCTGTTGATTATTTCTTATAGAACAATAATATTCCATAACATTCATATACCATAACTTCTTCAGTCATTCTCCAACTGATGGGCATCCCCTGTTTTCAGGTCATTGCCACTACAAAAAGGGCTCACACAAACATTTTTGCATATGTGGGTCTTTTTTCCCTTTTTATGATCTCATTGGGATACAGGCTCAGTAGAAACATTGCTGAATCAAAGGGTATGTACAATTTAATATCCTTTGGGGCATAATTCCATATTCCTCTCTAGAATGGTTGGATGAATTCACAACTCTACTAACAATATATTAGTTTCTCAGTTTTCATACATTCCTTGCAACATTCATAATTATATTTTCCTGTCATCTTAGTCCATCTGAAATATCTCAGGGTTGTGTTAATTTGCATTTCCTTGATCAATAGTAATGCATAGCATTTTTTCACATGACTAGAAGGGGTTTTAATTTCTTCATCTGAAAATCTTCTGTTCATATCCTTTGACCATTATCAATTGGAAAATGGCTTTTATTGTTATAAATTTGAGTCAATTAAGAGATTCTTTTGTTTTGTTTTTAATTTGCAAAATAAAATAAGCACTTCCATAACATAATACAAAAAAGATGATGTACATGAAACTACACATCTATTATGTACAATTTGCTACTCCATTCATATATATTACAAAATAATAAAATTATTATGAAAATTCCTTTTTTCTTCCCCCCCCAAACATGACTACCATTATACACACATACACATGCAAACTTGTATTTGCAAAAATATTCTATAATTATATTTATCAGTTCTCTCTCTGGATGCAGATAGAATCTTTGTTCACATATCCTTTATAGTTAATTTGGATATTTATAATAGTCAAAATAATATATTTCCTTGAAGTCATTCTTAAAACAGTTACTGTATGTATTCTCTTGGTTTTGTTCATTTTGCTCTTCTTTCTTATGTGCAACTTTTCTAATTTTTTCTAAACTCTAAAAGCTCATCATCTCTTCTTTATTTTATTTTATTCTTTTTTATTAAAGCTTTATATTTGCAAAACATATGCATGGGTAATTTTTCAACATTTACCTTTTCAAAGCCTTCTGTTCCAGATTTTTCTCTACTTCCCCCTACCTCCATCCCCAAATGGCAGGCAGTCCAATAAATGTTAACTATGTTAAAATATATGACAAATCCAATATATGTATACATATTCATAGTTATATTGCTGTACAAGAAAAATTGGATCTACAAGAAAAAAAAATACCTGAGAGGGAAAACAAAATGCAAGCAGACATCAACAGAAACCGTGAAAATGCTATGTTGAAGTCCCACAGGCCTCTCCTTGGATGTATATGGCTTTCTTCATCACTGAACAATTGGAACTGGTTTAAAACGTCTCACTGTTGAAGATAGTCACATCCATCAGAACTGATCATCATATAGTCTTGTTATGGCCGTGTATAATGATCTCCTGGTTCTGTTCATTTCACTTAGTATCAGTTCATGCAAATCTCTTCAGGCCTCACTGAAATCATCCTGCTGGTCGTTTCTTACAGAACAATAATATTCCATGACATTAATATACCATAATTTATTCAGCCATTCTTCAACTGATGGGCATCCATTCAGTTTCAAGTTTCTAGCCAATACAAAAAGAGCTGCCACAAACATTCTTGCACGTGTGGGTCCCTTTCCCTCCTTTAAGATCTATTTGGGATATAGGCCCAGTAGAAACACTACTGGGTCAAAGGATATGCACAATTTGATAACTTTTTGAGCATAGTTCCAAATTGCTTTCCAGAATGGTTGAATCTGTTCACAATTCCACCAACAATGTAACAGTGTCCCAATTTTTCCACATCTCCTCCAACATTTATCATTATCTTTACCTGTCATCTTACCCAATCTGACAGGTGTGTAGTGGTATCTCAGAGTTGTCTTAATTTGTATTTCTCTGATCAATACTGATTTGGAACACCTTTTCATATGACTAGAGATGGTTTTAATTTTTTCATCTGAAAATTGTCTGTTCATATACTTTGACCATTTATTGATTGGAGAATGGCTTGAATTCTTATAAATTTGAGTCAATTCTCTATATATTTTAGAAATGAGGCTTTTATCAGAACCCTTAAATGTAAAAATGATTTCCCAAGTTATTGTTTCCCTTCTGATCTTGCCTGCATTAATTTATTGGTACAAAAACTTTTTAACTTAATATAATCAAAATTATCTGTCTGATGTTCAATTAAGAGTTCCAGTTCTTCTTTGGACACAAATTCCTTCCTTCTCCACAGATCTGAGAGGTAAACTATCCTATGTTCCTCTAATTTGTTTATAATATCACTCTTTATGTCTAAATCATGAATCCATTTAGATCTTATCTTGGTATGTGTTGTTAGGTATGGGTCAAGCCTTAATTTCTTCCATACTAGTTTCCAATTTTCCTAGCAGTTTTTTTTTTCCAAAGAGTGAGTTCTTATCCCAAAAGCTGGCGTCTTTGGGTTTGTCAAACACTAGATTGATATGATTATTGCTTATTTTGTCCTGTGAGCTTGTCCTCTTCCACTGATTGAGTGCTCTATTTCTTAGCCAGTACCAAATGGTTTTGATGACTGCTGCTTTATAATATAGTTTTAGATCTGGCATAGCTAGGCCACCTTCATCAACATTTTTTTCATTAATTCCCTTGAAATTCTTGACCTTTTGTTCTTCCATTGAACTTTGTTACTATTTTTTCTAAATATGTAAAATAATTTCTTGGGAGTTTGATTGGTAAAGTTCATTATTTCTTACAGTGCAATGGTATTCCATCACAATCATATACCACAACTTGTTTAGGCATTCCAAGTTGATGGGTATCACTGCTATTTCCAATTTTTGATTGCTGTTTTCATTAAGTGGTAAATTCAGAAGCCATACTGTAAAGAATTAAGAAGCAAGAGACAGAAAGAAGAATCACCTATTATAGAAAACCTTCTCAAGGAAATTTGCCATCAATAGGAGAATGGATATTGGAGAATAGTGAAGATGGATGAATCAAGTGGGAAATTTTTGAGGATAGAGAAGATATGGGCAAATTTAAAGGCAAGAGAGAAGTAACCAATAGTCAGTGAAAGAATTAATATAAGTGAGACTGTAAGAATGAGAAATAACAATCTGATGTAGAAAATGAAATGAAACATTATCCCTTGTGCATATAGAGAGATTTGTCTTAGAAAACATGAATGAAAGAGATGAATACAGAAGGTATTTAAGTGATGTGAAATGAGGAGAGGAGAAAAAGTAACATTGTAAATTACCTTTTATTTTTCAGTGATATGTGAGGCAATATTCTCATCTAAAATAATGTATGTGGAAGGGAGCAATGGAACATTTGAGAGGGATGAAAAACTTCGGAAAAGCCACTATAGTGAGTACAATAGCTAAATAATTGAGATGTTAAATTATATCTTTGCAATAATAAGAACCAAATTAAAATATTATAAAATGAATTTGGATTGGACTAGAGGAGAGTGGATTGTATTATTTTTGTTAAAGTACAGATTTATCTGGTTTTCTTTTTTCTCCCTAGGAAAAAAAGGTTCAGTAAAAAACACTGAACAAAAAACAAACAAAACAAAATAAAACAACTTCCCCCAACATAATATTCTTCTAGTGATACTCATCAATGAATCATGAAATACTATAATCTGTAAATAAGTAAAGTTGAATGTCACACAAAGGATGCGATATGGAAGGGCATATGTGTGGGCTACAACACATTATAAATAAAGAATTTGTTGGAGAACTTTATAAAGAATGCTATCAGAATATATGAAAGTAAATAAAAAGGGGACCGATGTGGATATAAAAGCAAGGATGTATTGGAGACAGTTTTGGAGTCTAGCTCACAAGAACTGAGTGATTATTAAATTTTCATCATGAATACTTATGCATCCAAAATTGGCAAATGCTACAAATCAAACCTTCATTTATTGATTTGTTAATGATCTAGACTTAAGAAAGCTATTGGGAAATATTAATAATACATGTTAAATTTAAAAGTGTGATAGATGTGCTTTTTTTCAGGGCTCCTTGTTAAACATTTATAATCATATCACTGGATCAAGGAATAACTGAAGGACAACTTTTCTGCTCCATTTGCATCCATAAAATGTCAAGTGAATACAAGAAAAGCAATACCATGTAGTGGACTCAATGTGGCAAATATATAGGAAAACACAGAAAAGAGTCATATGGGACGCAGAGGCAGAGATGACTTGCTATCTGCATCATAAGAGGGAATGACACATCAACGAGATTTCAGATGCCCTGTAGTACTTGAAAAATAAAGTACATTGGGGGGGGGGAGTTACATTATTTTTTTAAAGTTTAGAAAAATTATAAAAATGAACATCACAGAATTTACATAACAGCTTAAGGTCCAAATCCATTTAAAACTAGAAATTATAGATTTCACTGGAGGAACCATACCATTTTTTAAAAGGAGTATATCCTCTATTTTTAAGATAGTTTCTATTGTCTTATTAGCTGGGCCAAATACATTTTTTACTTCAATAAAATTCAATGACTATTTTCTGTTTCTTAAAAAGAGAACATTCAGAAATAAGTAGTCTCCAAAGTCATTTTAATTTTGTTTGAACCCTAGTCAAGACTTTATGTGTCATATTAAGAGAACTGTACATGCTTTATGCTCAGTTGTAAAAATGAAAGTACATAATGAAGACACTGATATGAGCCAAAGTAGCATTGGAAACCAGCTTTTGTAATGAGTGCATATTAGAATGTTTTCAGCATGATAGGTAAATGTAAAACATCTAACATGCTACCCTAGACATAAATGTGAAACAGTTATGCCTTTGTGAAATGAGTTTGATACCTCCCACAGTCTAAAATATAGAACAATGCAGATGACTAATTTGAATCAACAAGGTTGCACATGGCATGTCACAGTGGGAATCGTAATGATCTTCTACAAGGATTCTGTTTGTCTAAGACTCCCATTTTCTGTTCTGTGATGTGTGGATGTGAACTATGCTGAAAATAATATGAGGCTAATTACCAGATTGTGTCAATGACAATTCTCATACAATGATAAACCATATTTCCTCTTAAGAAAATATTCCCCAGGATAATGATAATAAAACCAAAGATGATTTCAGACTGTTTCCTACTTCCTTTGTTCCCAAAGGCATTCTCTTTCCCTGGATGTGTGGATGAAATTGCAATTAGAAAACTAGGAATCAAAACTGAGTAATAAAGGGGATTTCAAATTTTATTTTTACCTGAGATTAGTTGGTGCAATTGAAAGCAAAACTCTTTTGACAAGGTGGGGGATAATTCAGCTTGCCTCTTTAAAAAATTCATTAATTTAACTTAGAGTTGTGTAAAGCTCTGATCAGTGCATGTTGAATTTTTTAAATTTAAATATTTACTTGAATGCTGCCATGAATTTCCTTATATCACAATTTTAGCAGACTTTGACAGGCAAATAGTAGGATAACTTGACAACCATAAGTGCTAAACCTCAAGACATTTCAGATAACTAATGAAAATTTTCAAATAGAATTGGGAAGGACAACTGGAGACAAGTGGAAGTCTGATTGATAAATTAGCAGAAAATGCCACATTTTTCCACTGATTAGAATAAATTTCTCTGTTAGGCAACCTGCTTTATATAGCAGATTTGGATTATGTTGCTTAATCTTGCACTCAGTTTAGATCTCTTTAAGACTCTAATTTCCCTTTTACACAAAACTCCATTGACACTGGATGCAATCCTTAGTGCATAAGGTCATTAAAAAAGAGTCAAAGCTTCCCAGAGCCAATCAACTTTGTGTCTTGCAAAGCAGTTCAGATGTTCATTTGGTTGATTTCTTGGCAGAAGGGGAATCAGTTACATGTATTTCTTTTAATAGCCCAATCTTAGATCAAAACTCCATGTCTCCTATGAAGTCTGACATAATACCATGTCAAACTGCTTTTGGTGTGATAGAAGGTATAATACTTACGTGGCTGTAGAACAAGCATTAGAAAATTTGGCTCCTTGATATGCTATTGAATTAAAGTCACTTCTTTAGTCAATGCCTCTGTAGCATAAGTGAGTTTAGTGACAAAATAAAACAAGCGATGGAGCAATTGAAGCAGGTGGTCCATGAAACTCACACTATGCAGAACACAAGGGCCTGGTGTACATCTGATCAGTAAAACATGAGAATGTACTTGAGTAGGAAAAAAAATCACAATCTGGTACCCACAGGCAATTGCCTGCATCTCATGTAAACTGATAAATTAAAGATGCTGTACCATTTTTCCTTGTCTTTCCTTTGTCAAATACAATCACTTAAACATGCATTTCTGGGAAACAAATTTTTTTTTTAAAAATTAAGGGAAAAACAGATAGAGAGAGACTTATATGCACATATCCAGTTTTCAAAAGTGTGGCTTCTTTTCACATTATCATTTCCTTATCACCCCCATGTACATTTTAAGTCTTGAATAATATTATTTATTTTGCCCTGGGGACTAGCAGTTGTACAAGCAAATTTCAAAGGCATTCTCACTTTCCCTCCTACCCCTCCTGCTGGTGCCAGGGATATTTTTGATCAAGAATTCTGGATATTTCATAACATGTATGTATATACATACATACATATATATATATATATATATAGCCTTTGTTGTTGTTTTTTAAAATATTTTTAAAATACACACAAAAATCATATTAAATGAAAATCCAACCCACACACAAGCAGTGGCTTTGCATCATAACTCCTCTAGATCGCTCCCTACTAAAAGTTTTAAAATTATGCAGGTTTTAAATCCAGCTGCAGATGGTCAATGTAGCAAACAAATATATTGTTATGCTACATAAACTAGGCTATTCTGGAAGTCAGCATAATCCAATAAAGGTGGCAGGTTGTTCCTGGATATTCTAATGAACTAAAAAACAATGGCATAAGACTACAAGAATGCTCAGCATTGATGCACAAACATAATTAATGGTTTCTAAGAATTTGATCACATACACATCACACATACCTCAGAAATGAGGTATTTCAAGTATTCCAACTTGACAGTGACCAATAGTAAGCTAAAGTCTTCACCAACAATCCTTTATTTGTCAAATGTAACATTAAAGTATTCATAATAATTGAATTAAAATATACATAAACCATGAAAACCATGCTTTCTGAGTTGGTACTTTTTAAAAAGTAATATACATAATCAATGCCATATAAGATGAATTTTTCCTACCTGGGTCTCAATGTGTGGATTTTACATTTTGTGAAAGTTCTTTATGAAAACTTAATAAGCTTTCCTTCTCAATCTTTCACAATCTGATGCTAAGTAGGACAAAATGCAAACAGAGCATTAACTGTTAAAATTTTAATGCCACATCACAATTTTCTAATGGACCTATCAGAATTGCAAAGCAGTCTAACTCCACACAAACTTATAATAAATCAGGTGCTAAGCATACCGCCTTCTATATCAAATGGATTCCAGCCAAGCAATGGGAGCCTTGCAAAGAAAACTTGGTTCTTTCTGGGAAAGGGCAACATTCTCTTTCCTAATGTTGCCAGAAAAGGAAGAGGATGAAATTCTATATTTATATGCATTAGGCAGCTCTGGAAGAATGGGTTATTTTCTAATGTAACTAAGAAAAAAAAAGAGTAGATAGAAGTTAGAAAATGCTTGTGGTACAAAATAAGACTAAAATGAAATGTGTTTGAACTTCTTAAATGTTATGTGAATTAAATATTATACTTAGAAGCTACCAGACTTCTCCCAGATGTAATATGCTTATATACATATCAATCTAGTGCTAGATTTATTTATTTTTGTTTGCATTGCATATGTTCATCAAAATTAGGCATATCTTCAGTGAATGTAATTTTATTTTGAATTGTCTGATCTTTTAGGTGTCACTCTATATCTTTTGTCATGGCTACAAGATAAAAATAATTTGTATTTGTAGACAGTGCAATGAACAGAGTCTAGAGCTTTAGGTTTGAATGAAGTTCACAGATTATATGTGTTCCTGGGAAAATCAATTTACCCCTTTAATCTTTGAGTTAGGGAATATGAGTTCAAAGAAACCTCAAAGAGCTTTCAGTCCAACCTGTATCTAAATAGTAATGGCTTCCACAATATCGTTGACAAGTGATTCATCTAGATCTGACAAACATGTTGGGGGGATGGGGCACAGACTTTCTTCCCTTTTCCCAGAACCAACCCAACTTGGCTAGTCCATGTGAGATATTAGGCATTCATTCACTCCTCTGCTGACACTCACTTTTACTTGAGGTATCCTAAAACCTTATTTCATTCAGATTCTAGGAAATGCTTGATCATAGACCAATTATCCTGATATTGTTCCCCAAGGTACTTAGGTTCTTTCCATCTGTACTGCCAGCACATAAGAACTAAGTGTCCATTCCCTTGTGATTAAATTGAACCTTCATTTTACCTTATCACATTCAGATAGAATGTAACCTCCATGACAGAAGTAACTCAATTTTTCATTTGGAACTCTACTACCTAGCACATAGGAAACTTCTAATAAATGCCTTACTATTGCATTTTAGTACTTGATCATCCACTCTAACGTATAATTCTCTACTTTCAAACTATTCCATTTGAAGATTTAACTTATTAGAGATTTTAAAAACATTTACAAAGAAGTACTCTCATTTAGAGCAGACAAATTTTCCACATTCTAGATTATGAAAAACTTTAACTTACAGACATAAAATTTCAATAGAAAAAAAAAGAAAAGAGGTATTTATAAGCACTTATTAATTAATGAGCAAACAAAAGTTTCAAAAATGATTCTATTCAAAGTGCCATGTTTAATTTTATTAGAAACAAATCTTTACCCTTTTATGTACATAAAAATAGCCATGTATACAAATAAAAATAATGCAATTATGTTAAAAAGAAAATATATGGACTGAAGAAAAATTTACCTCCAGTGCTTCTGATAAAAGTTTAAATTCTAGCATCAGTAAGGAAATGATATTTGAGTTATCTTTTTAACATAATTGTATGTATAAGCCATTTTTTAATATTTGTTCTTTTATGTTAAAACCAGTTAATGGCTTAGAATTATTCATGCAAAGATGCTGTCCTAAACCTATTTCCAGTCTATCTGCTATCTCAAATTTTTTCAACAATTTTTATTGAATGATTTTACTCCCTAATAATTATTATTTTTATGTACTTCTGTAGTTAGTTGTTCTGTTCACTGGCTTATAACATTTCTTTATGGTATGTATACAACTTTTAGTATTATTTTTACATTACTAATTTTATATTTTTACATTATTTTAAAAATATTATTTAATAGCATGAACTGAAATTTGGGAATGTAATTCACACTGTCTTTAATTTCCACTAATTTGTTTCTGTTGTTTACCATCAGGTTCTTGACAATTTAGAATCCATATATATTTTGTTTTGTCTGATTTATAACACATTAGTATTTAATTGTTACTGCACTAAAGCTAAAGAAAAGTTTGCAAGATTGTTATTTTGACTCTTTTTGCAAAGCCCAGCTATGAAAATAAAAGTTTTCTTAATGTATTTAGGAACATATACATGTATATATATGTGTGTATATATATATATATTCACACACAAAGTCATCTATATACACATGTATACATATGCATACATATAAACTTATACATAGATATGTATATATAAATGAATATGTATATAATTTGTATTTATATAAATTCTACTTAAAAAGTTAAATCCTAATTATTTAATAGATTTTGCTATTATAATAATATAACATAATTTTGCTTATTTCCTTTTATTATTTTCTCAATCTATTGCTCTAAATAGCATTTCTAGGTCTATATTGCTGAGGCAATTGAGGTTAAGTGACTTGCCCAGGGTCACACAGCTAAGAATGTTAAGTGTCTGAGCCAGATTTGAACTCAGGTCCTCCTGACTTCAGGGCTGGTGCTCTATCCACTACACCACCTAGCTGCCTCTCTATGTCTATATTAAACCATTTTGATGGCAGTATGCATTCTTCATTTTCTACTATAGTATAAAATTTCTTCATTTTTCTATAAAAAGAAATATGTGTTCTTTAGGAAACTGAATTATATTTATACAAATAAAAGCCATTACCCAATTGATAAATTGTCAAAGGATATGTTTAGGCAGAATTTAGAAGAAGAAATTAATTTTATCAATAGCCATAGAAAAATTTTAAATCATTAATAATTAAATACCAATTAAAGCAAATCTGAGATGCTACCTTGCATTTATAAGATTGACTAACATGACAGACCAAAAAAATCATGCACCAACAACATACTTTAGTTTTGGCTTGTAATTTTTTTCAAGTTGAAGAATTTACCATCAGTGCTGTAGCTGACCTCGATGCCGTATTTGTTCTCACTGAGAGTATTGACATGGATGGAAACATCATGCTAAAAACATGGGGAAAAGCACACCACCTTGTTTCACTCCATTGGTGATTAGAAAAATGTGATAGCATAGTCCATTGTCCAGAACACAGTCAAGCATGCCATTGTCAAATCAATCTATAATACTGATGAACTTTTCTGTTCAACCAAATTTTGACATAATTTTGCATAAGCCTCATGACTAATAGTATCAAAGGCCTTGGTCAGATATACAAATTTTATGTACAGACCTAGGTTCTGCTCCTGGTATTTCTCCTGGAGTTGACGGACAGCAAACACCATATTGACTATTTCTTGACCACTTCTAAGTGGTAGACTTAGATCTTCCAGGAGACAGTTCAGTTTGAGGAGCACTTTATGAACAACTCCGTGAACATTGAGTAAAAGAAATCCTCCTCTATGATTGTCACATTCCCTCTACCTTTAGAGGGTGTCCTTGAATTCCTGGAGGACAACCTCCTTTTTATATATAACCCAGAAAACTTTAGTCTACTTTTCTCTGAGCAATGGACTCCCCACCTTGTAAATCTCAGCTGGAATAGAATCAGTGCCAGATGCTTTGCCACATTAAAGGAGCTTAATACATTCAAAATCTCTTCTTCAGTTGGAATTTCAATTAGAGAGGGATTGACTTCAATCTGAGAGAAATGGTAAACAGATGGTTGTATACTCAATGCACCCTCTGAAGCTGAAATGCAAATAGATAGACAGACAGACAGATAGATAGATAGAGATACTGACATAGGGAGAGAGAGAGACAGACAAACAGACAGATATAAATATAGATTATCTGCTGCCTGTGCTACTTTTAGCCTGTCATTAACACTAAGAAAGCACAGGAATTCCATCAGCTGATACCATATTATCTGGATGTGGGACCATCAGTTAAGGCAAATGGAAAAATTTTAAATGTTATAGATAAGTTTACTAACTTTGACAGTATAGTTTCCAAGGATGCACACATTGATAATGACATACAATGTATACATTGCCAAAGCTAGCTCTCTGTTTGAGAGGCTCTGAAGGAAAGTGTCGGGGAGAAGTACTAGACTGATTGTCAAAATAAAAGCATACAGAGCCACTGTATTGACCTCAATGCCTGTGAAATCTGGACAGTATACCAGACTTGTCATGAAATTTTATTGCTTCAATTTGAATTGTTTTAAGATTATGAAGATTACCTGTCAGGATAATATACTAGACACTGAGGTCCTTTATCAAATGAAACTGCCAAGCATTCAAACTCTACAGCAAAGAACACAACTTTACTGGGCTGGCCACATTGCTTGAATGTCCAAACATATACTTGCCAAAAAAAACTACTTCAGGGAGAACTCATATAGGGCCAGCACTCATGTGGTGGTCAGAAAAGTGTTATAAGGACACTCTCAATATCTTTCTTACGAACTTTAGAATTTATTGTATACATGGGAGACACTGACACAGGATCACCCAGCATGGCATGTACTTGACAGAGAAGATGCTATGTTCCATGAATGAAGTAGAATTTAAATAGCTGAAAAGAAATATGATATGCATAAAGTGAGAGAATTCACCACAAATATGCATATGAACTCTTTTTGCCTGATCTGTGGTAGAGCATTTGAGCTCAAATTGGTCTGATGAGTCGAAGTTGGACATATCATAACTTAGTTGTAATATAGTGATGCCATTTTGGTCTTCTTTAAGAATAAAGGACAACTATGAATATGACAGAATATAAAAATAACAAATGGATAGAGGGCATGTTGAAAAACAAATACATCAAGGTACCATCAGTGTAGTTATGAACTCCAACCATTCTGGGGAACAATTTGAAACTGTCCAAAGTGCTATAAAAATGTACATACCTGTTGAACCATTAATAAACATTTATACAAAAAAAATTTTTTAAAGAAAAGGTGTCATATGTACAAAAACATTCACAGAAGCTATTTTTTTTGTGGTGGCAAAGAAGTTGAACCTGAGGAGATGCCAATCAATTACAGAATGGCTAAATAAATTATGTTATATTATTATGATAGAACATTATTTTTATGTCATGATAAAGACATGACAAACCTGGGAAGATTTCTATGAATTAATACAAAATAAAATGGGCAAAATCAGGTTAACACTGTACATAGTAACATCACTACTATAATAATAACCAACTGAGAAAGATTTAGCTGCTGTAATCAGTTCAATGATTCACAATAATACCAAAGATCCCACGAAGAAAAAATTCTATGCACTTGCACAGTAAAAACTGAAGAAACTTAATGCAAATTGAAACATACTTTTTATACTACTTTTTTCACTTTATTTTTAACCTATTTATTTATTGCAGAATGAAAAATGTGAAAATACTTTGCATGATTTCACATGTATAATTGGCATCATATTGCTTGTTTTACCAGTGTGGGATACTGAAGAGAGGGATAAAATTTAGAATTGAATTTTTTAAAAAATTTTAGTAATAGCTTTTTATTTACAAATGCATTCAAAGACAGTTTTCAAAATTCACCCTTCATAAACCTTGTATTCCAAATCTTTCTCCCTCCCTTCTCCCCATCCCTCCCCTAGACATCAAGTAATGCAGCATAGGTTAAATATGTGCAATTACTCTAAACATATTTCCTCATTTATAATGCTGCACAAGAAAAACTAGCTCAAAAAGAAAAAAATGAGAAAGAAAATAAAGCAAGCAAGTAACAAAAAAGGTGAATATACTATGTTGTGATTCACATTCAATCCACACAGTTTCTGGATTCAAATGTCTCTTTCCATCACATGTTTATTGGAATTAGTTTGAATCATCTTATTGTTGAAAAGAACCAAGTCCATCACAATTGATTCATCACATAATCTTCTTGTTGCTATGTAAAATATTCTCTTGATTCTACTCACTTCACTTAGCATCACTTCATGTAGGTCTTTTCAGGCTTTTCTGAAATCATTCTGCTGATCATTCTTATGGAGCAATAATATTCCATTCCATTCATATATCATAACTTAATTACCATTCCTCAACTGATAGGCATACATTAATTTGCCAGTTCTTTGTCGCTGCATAAAAAGGGCTGCAACAAACATTTTTGCACATGTGGATCCTTTTCCCTTTTTTATGATCTCTTTGAGTTACAAACCCAGTAAAGACATTGCTGGATCAAAGGGTGTGTACAATTTTATAGCACTTTAGGCATAGTTTCATACTGCTCTCCAGAATAATTGGATCAATTCACAATTCCACCAACAATGTATTAGTGTCTCATTTTCCCACATACCCTCCAATATTCATCATTATCTTTTCATGCCATCTTGGCCAATCTGAGAGGTATGTAGTGGCACCTCAGAGTTGTCTTAATTTGCATTTCTCTGATCAATAGTGATTTAGAACATTTTTTTCATATGACTAGAAATGGTTTTAATTTTCTTTAACTGAAAATTGTCTGTTCATATCTTTTGACCACTTATTAATTAGAGAATGGCTTGAATTCTTATAAATTCAAGTCAATTATAGAAATGAGGCCTTTATAAGAACCCTTTAATGTAAAAATTTTTTCCCAGTTTTCTGCTTCTTTTCTAGTCTTGGCTGCATTTGGTTAGTTTGTACAAAAACTTTTCAATTCAATGTAATCAAAATTTGAAAATAAAAAAAAATTTAAAAGAAAATCACTTTATACTCCCAAGTATTTGACCAATATATAGCTGGAGACTACTATTTATACCCTGGAACTATCATGATAAATAATTTATTTCTATTACATTTTATCATTTATCTTCTTTAACATCATAATATTCTTTTCTTTTTAAATTTTGAAACCAAATTCTCTCCCTCCTTTGTCTAATCACTGAGAAGGCAAACGATTTATCAGTTACATATGTGAAATTATGAAAAATATATTTACATATTAGTCACCCTTTTTTGAAAAGCAATAAAATGAAGAAAAGTGGGCAAATTATACCTTAAATTGTACTCAGAATTCATCAATTCTTTTTCTGGAAATAGACAAAATTTTGTTGCTATTGTTTTCAGTTCTTTGAAATTAACTTGAATTATTTATTGATCAGAATAGCCAAGTCTAACATAGTTGATCATCATTGCAACATTACTATTAGCATGAACATGATCTCCTGGTTCTTCTTGTTTCATTGATCCTCAGTCCTTATACATCTTGCCATGTATCTTTTTCTGACACCACAATTCTCATTATTTCTTATACTACAATAGTATTCTACCTTTATGTGATACCATAATTAGTTTATCCATTCTCCAATTGATGGGCAGCTCTTTGATTTCTTTTTGCCACCACAAAAAAAAGATATTATAAATATTTTGTACATACAGGTTCCCTTTTTTTACTTTGATCTCTTTGGGATATAGATCTAGTAGTGGTATTGATGGATAAAAGGGTATATAGTTTTGTAGCCTTTTGAACCTTGTTTCAAATTGCTCTTGAGAAGAGTTGGACCAGTTTATTATTCCACCAATATTTTATTAGTATACCTATTTCTCCTTTGTTTCCTGCAGCATTTGTCATTTCTGATAGATATGAGGTAATATGGCAAGCGTTGTTTTAGACAGAGCCAAGATGGAGGAGAGAAGACAAGTCTTTGAGCTCTTTCTGGCTTCCCTCAGAACAACATCAGATCAAAGCTCTGAACTTGTATTGAAGTGACAGAATCCACAAATATTTGGAGTGTAACAAATTTCCATCATATGATATCTTGGAAGAACTTCAGAATAGAATTATTACAATCAAGCATGGAGGAGGTAGCTGAACTAGGCACACTGAAGGGATCCAAGGTGGTATGGTGTCCCTACGCTGGGGGAATCTACCTGGAGACTCTTAGTCAAAATGCAGTAGCATTGGCTATTCTTTCCTGTTTCAGAAACCAGTGGATGAGCAGATTAGCTGTGAGATATTCAGCACAATTACAAAAGACAAATAGTGAGCCCCTGAAATTTAGAATAACAGGGGACTTAGCCACATTCATCCAGCAAGGGAAGGAAGTCAGCACCAGCCCCAGGGCAGTAAAGACTCTCTCACCTGTAGAGGAAGCTTGGTACAATTTCCCCTTTGCCTTAAGAGCAGACCTCAACCATTAAAAATGAGCAAAAATAAGTAAAAAGAGCTTTGAACATAGATAGCTTTTATGGAAATAAAGAACAGTCATCAAAACCTGAGGACATTAAAGGCAAACATCTCCAAATAAAGCCCCAAAGGGTAATAAGAGCTGGTCTTCATCTCACAAAATTCTTTTGGAAGAATTCAAAACATATATTAAAAGAGAATTAAAAGAAAAATGCAAGAACTTTGCAAGAGAGTTTGCAAAGTGAAACACAAAAATTATCTCAAAAAACTCCTTAAAAATAGATTTAGCAAAATGGGAAAAGCACATATCTCCTTACAAAAAAGAGTTTTTTGAAATGGAATTGAAAAGCAAAATTTTTGAAATGAAAAAAAAAATCCAAAGATCAACACAACCCATTTAACAGTTAAATTGTCAAAATGCAAAAAGAGATAAAAAGCTAACTAAAGACAATAATTCATTAAAATATTAGAACTGAACAAGTGGAAGTGAATGAATCACAGAGACATCAAAAATCTGTAAAAAAAAATGAAAAAATAGAAGAATATATTAAATGCCTCATTTAAAAAAAACAACTGACTTGGAAAACAGATCCAGAAGAGACAAGATAAGCATTATTGGACTACCTGAAAAGCATGATGAAAAAAAAAAGATCCTAGACAACATCTTTCAGGAGGAAATCAAGGAAAACTTGCCGAATGTCCTAGAACCTGAGGGTAAAATAGCCATTGAAAATTTCATCAAACTTCTACTGAAAGAGACCCCAAAATGAAATCTCCTAGGAATATCATAGCTAAATTTCAGAATTATCAGATCAAGGAAAAATATTGCAATTCAAATATTGAGCAGCCACAATCAGACTTACCCAGGACCTAGCAGCTTCCACTTTACAGGACTGAAAGGCCTGGAATATAATATTCTGAAGGGCAAAGGAACTTGGATTACAGCCAAAAATCAACTATACAGCAAAAATAAGTATTATTTTTCAGGGGAAAAGATAGACATTCAAATTCAGGTGAATTTCATCTATTTCTGATGAAAAGAGCAGAAGTGAACAAAAAATTTGATCTTCAAATACAGAACTCAGGAGAAGCATAAAAAGGTAAAAAGGAAAGGGAAAAAACCCTTTCTTTTAAAAGTTAAAACATTTATATCCCTATGTGGGAAGATATATTTAACCTTTGAGAACTGTATCTCTACTATGCAAATATTAGAGGGTGTAGGTATAATTTGATTTTATTGTGATGATATAAAAAAGAAACTAGAGATGTAAAAGGGATTATACTGAATGAAGAGGGAAATCTTATTTCATGATGAGACAAATTACATCTCATGAAGAGATAAAAATGACATATTACAAATGAAAGAAAGAAGGGAGGGGATGAGCATTGTGTGAACCTTACTCTCATCAGATTTGGCTCAAAGAGAGAATTTCAGATATATTCAGCTTCACAGAGAAAGTTGTCTCACCTCTTAAGGAAGTAGGAGAGGAAAGGGGAAAGGGAAAAGGAAAGGGAAAGCTTGTAGAAGAGAGAAGAGAAGTAGAAGGGAAAAGGTATAAGAAAGGGGTAGGGCTTGTAAAAGTAAAGGGCTCTTTGAGGGAAGTGCTGGTCAGAAGCAAAATATTAGGAAGAAGGGAAAAGGGGAAAGGAAAGAGAAATTTTTTGTAACTTGGGGGAAATAAGATGGTGAGAAATACAGAGGTAGTAATTTTAATTGTGAATGTGAATGGGATGAATTCTCCCATAAAACAGAAGAAGAATTTGCATACAGGATTCAAAGCCAGAATTCTACAATATGTTATTTACAAGAAACACATTTTAAGCAGAGTGATACATAGAGTTAAGGTGAAAGGTTGGAGCAGAATCTATTATACTTCAGCTGAAGTAAAAAAAAAAAAAGAAAGAAAAAAAGCAACATAGCAATCTTGATCTCAGATCAAGCAAAAGCAAAAATATATTAAAAGAGATAATAAAGGAAACCACATTTTTCTAGAGGGTATGATAGATAATGAAGTAATATCAATACTAAACATAAATGTAATAAGTAATACAGCATCCAAATTCATGAAGGAGAAAACAATAGAGCTGCAAGAAGAATTAGACAATAAAACTATACTATTGGGGGATCTCAACCTTGCTCCCTCAGAACTAGATAAATTAAACCACAAAATAAATAAGAAGGAAATTAGGGGAGTAAATAGAATTTCAGAAAAATTAGGTATGAAAGAGAAAATTCAATGAATACTGAAAGGAATATACTTTTTTTTTCTCAGCAGTACATAGACCCTACACAAAAATTGACCGTGTATTAGGGCATAAACCTCAAAATCAAATGCAGAAGGACAGAAAAAGTAAATACATCTTTTTCAGATCATGATGCAATAGAAAGTACATGCAATAAAGGGCCAGGGGAAAATAGTTCAAAATTAATTTGAAATTAAATAATCTAATCCTAAAGAATAAGTGGGTGAAACAATAAATTATAGACACAATTGATAATTTCATCCAAGAGAATGACAATAATGAGACAACATACAAAAATTTATGGGATGCAGCCAAAGCAGTTCTTAGGGGAAGTTTTATATCTCTAGGTGCTTAGTTACATTAATAGAGGAAAAGAAGATCAATTGGACATGTGACTAAAAAAGCTAGAAAATGGATAAACCCCCAATTAAAACCCCAAATTTGAAATTCTTAAAATAAAAGGGGAAATTAATAAATTTAAAATTTAAAAAAATCTATTAACTAATAAACAAAAGTAAGATTTGGTTTTATGAAATAAAACCAAAATAGATAGATCTTTACTTAATTTTTATTAGAAAAAAGAAATAAGAAAATCACATTGTCAGCATCAAAAATGAAAAGACTGAACTTCCCCTCAATGCAGAGGAAATTAGAGCAATAATTAGGAGCTATTTTGCACAACTATATGCCAATAAATCTGATAATCTAAGTGAAATGGATGAATAATTATAAAAATATTGATTGCCCAGATTAAGAGAGGAGGAAATAAATTAAATAGTCCCATTTTTGAAAAAGAAATTGAACAAGGTATTAATAAAATTCCTAAGATAAAATCTCTAGAGCCATATGGATTTACATGTGAATTCTACCAAACATTTGAAGAATAATTAATTCCAATACTATGTAAACTATTTGGAAAAATAGGGAAAGGAGTCCTACCAAATTCCTCTTTATGACACAGATATGGTGCTGATACCTAAACCAGATAGGGTCAAAATAGAGAAAGAAAATTATAGATAAATTTCCCTAATGAATATTGATAATCTTTAAAAAAAAGGTATTAGCAAAAAGTTTACAGCAAATTATCCCCAGAATAATACACCATGACCAAGTAGGATTCATACCAGACATGCAGAGCTGGTTTAATATTAGGAAAATTATTAGCATAATTGACTATATAAATAAAGAACTAAAAGAAATCATACGATCATCTCAATAGATGCAGAAAAAGCATTTGACAAAATGCAGCACCCATTCCTATAAAAAACACTAAAGAGTATAGGACTAAGTGGAGTTTTCCTTAAAATGATCAGCAGTATCTATTTAAAACCATCCTCAAGACTCATATGTAATGGGGATAAACTAGAAATATTCCCAATAAGATCAAGGGTGAAACAAGATTGTACACTAACACCATTACTATTCAATATTATATTAGAAATGTTAGTAAAAGAGAAGAAAAGTAGGTAATGAGAAAGCCAAATTATCACTCTTTGCAGATGTTATGATGGTACACTTAGAGAATCCAAGAGAATCAACTAAAAAACTACTAGAAACAATTCACAACTTTAGCAAAGTTGCAGGATACAAAATAAATCCATATAATTAGTCAGCATTTTTATATATTACCAGCAAAGTTCAGCAGCAAGAGATACAAAGAGAAATTCCATTTTAAATAACTATAGATGACATAAGATATTTGGGAGTCTACCTGCCAAGACAATGTCAGGAGTTGTACAAACATAATTCCACATAAATGAAGTCAGATCTAATCAACTGGAAAAATATCAAGTGCTCATCAGTAGGTTGAGCTAATATATAAAAATGACAATACCTAAATCAATCTACTTATTTGGTGCCATATCAATTAAATTCCCAAGAAATTATTTTACAAAGCTAGAAAAAATAATAACGAAGTTCATCTGGAAGAACAAAAGATCAATAATTTCAAGAGAATTAATGAAAATAAATGCAAATGAAGATGGTCTAGCTGTACCAGACCTAAAACTATGTTATAAAGCAGTGATCATCAAAAATATATGGTACTGGCTAAGAAATAGAGTAATCGACCTCAGTGAAACAACAACTCACTATTTGACAAAAATTTCTGGGAAAATTGGAAATTAGTATGGCAGAAACTAGGCACTGACCCACAGCTAATACCCTATACTAAGTAAGGTTGAAATGGGTTCATGATTTAGATTTAAAAAGTGATACTTTAAGCAAATTAGAAGGACAAAGGATACTACTTTTCAGATCTGTGGAGAAGGAAGGAATTTGTGGCCAAAGAACTACAATACATTATGGAATGAAAAATGGATAGTTTTGATTAAATTAAGCTAAAAACATTTTGTACAAACAAAATCAATGCAGATAAGATGAGAAGGGAAGCAATAAGCCAGGAAAAATGTTACAATGAAAGGTTCTGATGAAGGTCTCATTTCTAAAATATATAAGAGATTGACTCAAATTTATAAAAATATAAGCCATTCTTCAATTGTTGAATGGCCAAAGGATATGAACAGACAATTTTCAGGTAAAATTAAAGGCATTTCTATTCATATGAAAAAACATTTATATCACTATTGATTAGAGAAATGCAAATTAAGACAACTCTGAGGTACCACTATAAACCTCTCAGATTGACTTAAGATGACAGGAAAAGATAATGATGAATATTGGAGGGGATGTGGGAAAATTGGGAGACTAGTGCATTGTTGGTGGAATTGTGAACTTTTCCAACCATTTTAGAGAGCAATTTGTAACTATACCCAAAGGGGTATCAAACTGTATCTCTACTGGGTTTGTATCCCAAAAAGATATTTTAAAAATGGGAAAGGGTCCACATGTGCAAAATAGCAGCCTTTTTTTAGAGATTGGAAATTGAGTAGATGCCCTTCAGTTGGAGAATGGTTGAATAAGTTATGGTATATGAATATCATGGATTATTATTGTTCTATAAGAAGTGATCAGAAGAATGATTTCATCAAGTCCTGGAGAACTGATGCTAAGTGAAGTGAGTAGAACAAGGAGAACATCGCACACAGTAACAGCAAGATTATACAATGATCAATTCTGATTGATGTATCTCTTTTCAACAGGGAGGTGATTCAAGCCAGTTCCAATGTTCTTTTAATGAAGAGAGCCATCTGCATTCAGAGAGAGGACTGTGGGGACTGAGTGTACATCACAACATAGTATTTTCACTTTTTTGTTATTATTTGCTTGCATTTTGTTTTTTTTTCTCATTTTAGTTTTCTTTTTTGATCTGATTTTTCTTGTGCAGCAAGATAATTGTGGGAAAATATATAGAAGAATTGCATGTTTAACATTGAATTATTGGCCATCTGGGGAAGGGGTGGGAGGAAGGGAGGGAAAAAATTAGAATACAAGGTTTTTGCAAGGGTGAATGTTGAAAATTATTTATACACATGTTTTGAAAATAAAAAGCTTTAATAAAAACTAAAAATGCTTTTAAAAGAGTTGTTTTCAGGCATTTCTCTAATCAATGGTGATTTAGAACATTTTTTTCATGTGGTTATTGATAGCTTTTATTTCTTCTTATGAAAACTGCCTATTTATATCCCTCAACCATTTATCACTTGGATGTTTTTTTTTATAAATCTGATTCAGTTTTATATGTTGGAAAAATGGGTTTTTATCAGAGAAACTTGCTGTAAATATTTTTATAGTGCTTCATTGTGTCTGGTACCTTTTAGAAAAATGTATCTTCCTTGATTATCTTTTTTAATTGGGTCTACTTTTGCTTTTCCTTTGTCTGAAATCATAATTGCTGTTTCTCCCCTCAGCTGAAATATAAAAGTTTGTGCTCATGCCTCTTATTTTAATTCTGTGTCTGTCTTCCTATTATATCTATGTCTCTTGTAAACAGCATAGTTTTGGATTCTGGTTTTTAATCCATTCTGCTATCTGCTTTAGTGTAATGGGTGAATTCATTTCATATACATTCAATTATAATAACTGTCTCTGTATTTCACTCTAATCCATTTTTATTCCGGTTTCTCCCTTTCTCTCTTTTTATCCTGTTCCTTCTCAAAAGGCTTTTTTACTTTTAATCTCTTCCTCTCTTAATCTGCCTCCCCTTGTATATATATTCTTCTCTCAATGAGAGTGAAGTTCAAGCATTAGCCACTCGCCATCCAACAATTTTCCCTTCCACAGTAAAAGCTCTTCCCTGTGCACCTCTTTTATGTGAGAAAGTATTCCCTTTCCCTTACTCACAGTGCATCCTTTTCACCCCCTTTGTTTTTTTTTGGAGATCATTCCAACAAAACTCTCTTACACCTATGTTCTCTTTTTATGTAAACTCCTTTTTACTACACTAATAATGATAAAGTTCTTAGGAGTTACATGTATCTTCCTATACAAGAATGTAAACAATTTCACTATATTAAGCCCCTTCAAGATTTCTCTTTCATGTTTTCCTTATTGTGCTTCTTTTTAGTCTTGTTTTTGAATGTCAGGCTTTCTTTTTAGCTCTGGTCTTTTCAATAGGAATATACAATTTTTTTTTCATTAAATGTAACTGAATTTGTACATATTTATGTATATATATAGAGAGAGAGATTTTATTTTCTGCATAATCAATTTGAATCATTGTTTTCTTGTATAATCAAGAATTGGTATTAATAAATATTATATTTTGGATATATTGTTATATTCTATTTGCCCATATTTTATTTTATGCTTTCATAATATTATTTAGTAATATTCCCATGTGGTTCATGTGATTTTTAAGATTCACTAATGCTTGTTTGAGATATCTAGAGTATGTTGTTCATTCTTCATACCTGAAGAGAACATCATGATTTTGTTGTCAAAGTATAATTTGTTTAACTGTGGCTGCTCAAAAGCTTAGTGGCTCAGATTCTACCAAAGGTGAGTACCAAATAGTCCATTTGAACATTTAAGATGGAAATATCTCTATATTTTCATATCTCATACTTCTTTTTTTTGCTACTGAGATTTTTCTTTGTCCTCCATAGAGCACAATACCTTCTTTCAACACCATACTGGGTAATCCTATGCAAGAATCTTCCATATCTCACAACTGATATTAAAGTTCTTCAGAGATACAAGATAATAGTGAAATTTGTCAGTTCCATGATAACATGCTTACAAGGGTTTCAAATGAAGAATTGAGTTCATGTTTTTCTAGTTACCAATGGAATGAAGGATTGAATGTTTACCTCCACGCTTTTAGTAAGATGTTTTTGGTGATGCTTCTTCCCTTTTTTCAGGGGTGAGATGGAAGAGATAAAATTATTTGTACTTACTAAAATATTTTGTCTTCTTGCTATTGTTTTCTTTTTTAATTACTTAATAAAATAATTCTCCAGACAGTTTCCACTTCTAGTCCATGGCATATTCATATACCTGGTCTTCATGATAAGAAACAGCATAAGAACAGTCATAAAGAGGGAATTTGTAGAAATTCACAAGTAACTAGGAACATTTCTCCTACTTGCTTGTGAATTTCTACAAATTTTAGGTCCAACTCTATCCATACAAGAAAATGTCATTCACTTCAAAAATGTCAATCAAGCTCCTTCCTACAGTCAATCCCTGCTTGCCAAATAAAAATCAAACGGAGAACATAAGGAAATAGGACAATGGATGAGAGGGGGAAATTCTCCCAACTCATCCCTGTCACAGCTGAGAATATTCAAAACCAGCTGTACAGTCTGGATCCCATCAGAAGTTTCACATATGGTTTCTTTGTAGCAGACAGTGGTAAAAGTATAACAAAAGAACTCAAGACTTCTGGGCTCACTCATGTCTGTTGTTCTATTGTCTTAATTGACTCATGTAAGCTTGACTTGATGGTGACCGTCAGGTGATTGCCACATTAGATACAACATGCAAAGATTACACTCCCTTCAGTCACTTGATGAAAACTTTCAGTGTACTTGCCAAAATCTCCTAAGAAAAACTCAAAGACCTTTCACTTCAACAGCTTTTTTGGGAGATACATACCAGATGAAATCCACCTACTTAGAAAATTGAATAGGTTGTCTGCCAGAAAGTAGCAAGTGACAGTGGGAGGCATTTTTTCCCTTTGGTTAAATACATCCATAAATAGCATTAATTTCCCTCAACTTAAGAGAATTGGATTGAAAATGAATCAGAAATTAAATCTCTTAATTAAAAATATTTACTTCCTTTCAATTTCAGACAGTACTTGTGAAAGAGTTAAATAAGTCTAGATCTCAAATATAGCCATATTCACTATTGTTTAAAGAATTTTATTACCTTATTGATGAGACACTTCTCATCCTGGTTTTAAAAAAAAAAGGTAACATATTGTTATTAAGTTTAGTTTTTGTTCCTTTATTACATGACAATCATCTTCCTGACTGACAGAAGCAATAGGATATTTTTACTTGAGAAAAGAGAAAAAGTACTTCCAATAAATGATTTCTTCCTGACCATCATTCCCTCCTTAAATTATCTCAAGCACAGATACAGTTGCCAAAACTATCTTTATCTCCAACAGCACTGAGTACTCTCACAAATAAATCAGCAGATATGGTGAGCATAATTGAGAGTGATTTTTGACAATGATCTCTGGAGTCAGGTGAAGGTAGGCTGTGACTAGCATATCCTAAATATATAAATACATATGTAGATTTTTATATATGTATATATTTAGCATCACTAGAATAGCAAACAGGAAGTATGAGCCACTGTCTTCCAGCTGCTATCAGAGCATATGGTAGAAACTAGTCATAGCATACAGAAGATTCCCTCTGCCCCCAGATTGGCATTCAAAGAAAAGATTGGCCAACTGTTACTGTTATTTCCATTAAATATTTGTACTTCTTACCCTAGAATGTTTGTCCTAAAAAGCTCATAATTTCTTCAAGGGAAATGGTCAGTGACAAAAGAAAAGGTTGAAGTCAGATAATTAGAATTAATTTTTCTTCAGATTAATCTATTTTGAGTTCAAATTTGACTCTCAGTTCTCATAAATGGTTAAATTAATCTTTCTTTTTCTGGCAGTATAATGCTGATACACCTAATCAGCACGTTTTATTTGTTATTTATTTTTATTATTAGTTTATTATTTTTTTCTATTATTTGTAGCCTTTTTCTTTTCTTTCGGGTCTTCTTTTATATCTACTGCTGTTATACTGCTGAATAATTTAAATATTACAATGTCAAACATCTATTGTAATCTAAATTATAACATTATAACAAAATTAATATAACATTATTGAAGTTCTTTGTTTTTATATTATTTTTTGAGGTTGGCAGCCTTTGGAATTGAACACTATTTTTAGGTAACCTATAAGATAGAAAAATGAAAAGATAATTGAAGATGAAAGGAGGTGACCCAACATAGCATTCTGTTACTGTCTTGCCTATCTTGCTACTGTCACAGCCACTCATTTTGACAGTTTCAATTTTTAATAATAAACTTTCATTTCTCAGCTAATTCATTTAGAAAACTATCACTATTTAAACAAAACTATTACAACTTTCTTTTAAAAAACTTTTATTTATCATTTCTCAAGGAATAAAATAACATGGGAAATACCACCTCATACCAAGATTGATGACAAGATAATAACAAAGAGGAGAAGACAAAATCAATCAAAAATAGGTTGGATAATTTATGTTTTTCATAAAAAAACTATTCCATTTCAGGATATAACTAGTAAAATGTGGGTGGATTTTTTTTTCAATCACATGAGAAACAGTACAACAACATATTTTGTATTTTTCCTTGTTAATTTTATCAGATAATATGTTATAAGTTAATCCATAATTCATCCTAACCAGAAATATGCCATACTAAAAATGCATTATATATAAATCATTATTTATACTACTACATAATAAACTTTTTTTTTCAATATGAAGCATTTGAAGAAATTCCTAAAATGAAGACTCCTACAAGATTTTCCCCATGTTTATTTTTAGGAGGATGTCATATTCCTCACTGGAAGTAGTTTTCATAAAATTTAAATCTGAACAAAGCCTTCAGTAGCATCTATTCCATCTCCATTCCTTCTCATTTTACAAATGAGCAAACTGAGACTTACATAAGTGATATATCCAGTTTGCAAAGAGCACAGCTGGGATTTGAACCAGGTTTTGACATGACTATATTAACTCACTAATTAAGTAAAAGATAATTAAAATGGCAAGTTAATTACAGTGATATGTATTGAAGTAAATAATAAATGTAGGGAACTCAATAGTAATACAGGAAGAAAATATTAAATTAATGAATTATGAATGGCAAAACACTAAATGGTTACTAAACGCATCTGAGATATCACCTTTAAAACTGATTTTAGAGAGGACAGACATATTCTCACAAGTCATTTCTTGGCAATGACCTGTTCTTATTAGTTTTGTTCACTCATTTAAGGACAATTTATTAAAATCCTACTATGTAGTAGGTGCTATGTTAGGAAGATATGTGAAGAAACAAAGACAAACATAAAACAAATTCTGTTGCTTCAAAGCCTTTATATTCCATAGGAAGAAATAACAGGTACAAAGATAGATTGATTCTAAATTTACAAAGTAAATATGAAATAATTTCATGAGGATCAAGACAGTCACAAATAAATGGATGAGGAAAGGCAACATAAAAGATATACCATTTGATCTGGATCTTGAAGGGAGATAGGGAGGCCAATGTACAGATTAAAGGATGGAAATAAAGCATGGCAAAAAGCTTTTCTAAAAGCCAAGTCAGGAAATGGAATGGAAGGTATGAGGCAGAAAAAGTAAAGAACCCTACACAATGCATACAGACACAATTTTTAACCTTGGCTTTAAAATAGAATGTGTTTTATTGTGTTTTTATTTATTTTGTTAAACATTTCCCAATTAAATTTTAATTTTGTTCTGGACATACTTCAGAGTATGGGGGATATATGTTTGGCACTAATGGTGTAGAGAGAGGAGAGATTGAAGGCAAGGAGATCAAATAAGAGCCCAGGTGAGAAGTCCCTAGCCTGTTAGATCAGGGAATTGCAATAAACATAATACACCTAGATTTATAATATACTGTACAAAATCTATAATGTTTTCTATTTGGAAAAAATGGAGAAATGTATGCTAGTTATTACTTAAATGATAAAAACTAGAGGAATGATGACTGGATCCTTGTCAATCTAGAGGAAGAACATGCTCCTCTGAAATATTTAAATTATTTAAAATCCACTCCTGATGAAGTCCTGGATAGCCAGGTAGGATATGACAGAGAAAACCTGAATCTCTGTAAAACTATCTGGAATTCTAGCTACTCTGTGAGGCAAGCAGAGAAGAGCACTGATGGGGTTATAAGTGAATCCCTTTGGTGTTTTTTATTGTTATTTAGTAGGCTTTTTGTTCAAATGGATTTGACTATATCCAATCAGAAAGCCAAGTTATAATGTCATATTTCTGCTATAAAAATGTGCTCATACTATGATAGATGCTAGCTAAACTTCTCTATCAACTTAGCCCACCAGTCAATGGTGTACTCCTTATTATAGATAAACTTTAGGAATTTATCTTGCCAGTCAGTGGCATAATCTCACCTCATGGCATCTTCCCCTTGATGGTATCTTCCTCTTGGTTACTGCCAGGGAACTTGCCTTTGGCTTGTTAATTGCTAAAATTTCATGCCCTTGCTAAGGACTGTTATGGATTTATCATGTTCTTAGCATAATAAAATTTTTGTCTATTGATTTGGAGAGTAGTGACCTGCAACACTGACCCATAACCCCAATATACTTTTCAGGCATCACCCTGTATTCCATCAATCTGGTGCCCTGGTACTGGAGAGTCTTTTCCCCACTTAAGATTGGGGAAACGACCATCGAACACCGAACAAGACAACATCAAGGCGAGATGCTGCTTGCTTACTACAACCTTGTAAATTCAAAACTTGGATGACAATATAGACAATATCCTTATAAAATCTAACAATGATATCATGGTTAAACAGATAGGTTACAATAGATTACAGAAATGGAATCCAAAAAAAAAGACCTGTAGAATATAGAACAATGGGCCAATTATGAGAAGAAATTCAACAAATTTTGATTTAATATCACTATGTGCATGGCAGTGTGGTATGGTGGGCAGTGTACACAAAGACAAACAAAAAAGACTCTATCTCGGATACATTTAAGTGGAGGAAAACATGTACATAGAGAGTTAAACACAAAGTAATTCCCTAGAGTAAGGTATTGATAGCTAGGTAGGATCAAAATAGACTTCCAGTAGGAGGTGACACTAAGGTGTACATCCAAAGGGAGCTAACAATTTTAAAAGATAGGTATTAGGATGGGATAATAGCCTGTACAGAGATATGAAGATAGAAAATTGGATGTTGTATACAAAAAATAAAGAGCAAACTTTTTGACTAAAACATAGATAGTATAAAGAAATGTGTAATAAGCCTGGAAGGCAAACAGGAATCAGATAGTGAAGAGTTTTAAAAATAAAACAGAAACACACTGCTATGAAAAGAAAAAGGAACTATTAGCAATAATATTAAATAATGCTTTAAAGAGCTGAAAATAGCAGAAACGTGAGACAAAGCAAGATTTATCTCACACCTAGAAAATTGGGCAAGATGAAATACAAGGGGGAATAATCAACACAGGATGCATTGTGGAAGAAAACTAATATAAAGTTGGTATAGCTATTATATGGTTCAAGAAAGCAATTTGGAATTGTCCTTTTAAAGTGAATGTCTATATCCTTTGACCCAAATATCTGTGTTTTAGGCATATTTATAAAGAGGTCAAATGTGAAAAGAAAGGCTCGATATATAACAAAATATTTATAGCAGAACCATTGATAGTATCAAAGAACTGGAAACAAAACAAGATAGAAGTTTATCCACTAGGGAATGGCTCAACAAAAAGCTGTGTATTAATGTAATAGAACATTATTGATCCATGAGAAATAATGAAGATGAAAAATACAGCAACACATGGGAAGACAAGTGAACTAATAAATGAAGGAAGCTTAAACAGAAAACAACATATGTGACTACAAAATATAAAAATGACAAGAAATTAAAATGGAATGTTGGTATAATTATTGTTTAACTTCCTTTCCCCTGAAGAAAGAGAAAAGGGGGAAGGGAGAGAGTGGGAAGGAGGAGGAGAAAAGGAGGGAGGGAGGGTGAGAGACAGATAGATTAAAAATTCTATTGATAATGACATCACTTCTTTCTTTGCAGAGGTGGAGAATAAAGATTCAAAATAATGCATAAGTTGCTGGATTTGATTGATGTGTTAATTACTGTAAAATTATTTTCTCTTCCCTCCTGTTTTATTTATTTGTTTAGTCATTCATTCATTTTCCATCAGCTATTTTGCTTGGTTTTGACTCCAAGAAATTATTCCTCCTCCAGGATAAGCTCACGCCCTGGTATCTCAGCACACAGATAAGCTCACCTAGCCTCCACACCAATACCATAGCCCTCAGTTGTCTGCTCAGATACTGTTTGAAAAAGATCATTTCTAAAATCTGTTCCAAGTCTGAGATTCTATGGATCATATGAAATATAATAAAACCATAAAATGATATCTTGATTTTCCTAAAAAAAAAAGTTAAAGAAAAAGGATTATAAAATATGCAATTGATGTGGAGTTTTGGTTTTTTTTAAGTTGAAAGGAGACTCCACAACTATCTAGTTTGTCTTCCAAAATGTAAATCAAAAGAACAACAAAATAATCTATGCTATGAAATGTAAAAGGATTAGAAAAATAAAAACATTGACCACATCAATGTAAGGATCCCCTGGTTTTATGAGTGTTCTTTGTTAGGAGTTTCCTGAGACGGAATTAAGGAAAGGACTGCTGATATTAATAGACCTACATATGTTCTTTGGCTAAAAATAACTTTAAGAAAAAATAGGATAAGAAGAATATCCTCTAAGTTGTGAAGTAAATATCACTAGAACTTCTACAAATATGAAAGGGAAAGTAAAGTCAGATATTTGACATATCAGAAACTACCTGTCTTTGGATTAGCATCAGCAAGAAAATATATTTTTTTAAATTGAATGATAATGAAACATCAACATATGCTAATGATTAACGGTCTGTTCCATAAAATTTTAATTATTTGCCCTATGACCCAAATCTGTTACAGGCTTTGACCAAGATTTTTAATTAAGCAGTAGAATTAATATTGGCATATTTTCTTCTGTGTTCATTTACTTATTTTTTCTTTATTCTCTTTTTTTGCCAGTTCTTTACCCTATATGAGGATTCTTTATACTAAATGTTCTTACCTCTCACTCACATTTCTCCTTTAATTTTGTTGTTGCTGCTGTTTAGAATGATTTTTTTCACTTAAAAGAAGATTATCATTTCACTAAGATCAGTAAGCAAAAAAATATAAAACAAACAAAAAACTCTGAAACTATGGTTGAACATTGGAAAGACTAAAATTGATAAAGTTTTTTGC
Source organism: Myrmecobius fasciatus (assembly GCA_023553655.1). Classification (NCBI taxonomy): domain Eukaryota; kingdom Metazoa; phylum Chordata; class Mammalia; order Dasyuromorphia; family Myrmecobiidae; genus Myrmecobius; species Myrmecobius fasciatus. The sequence goes on from JAJPUD010009468.1 coordinate 47,727, forward strand.
TAATCAAGTTAAAAAGGACAGAAAATGAATACCAATAAAACACGAAATATTTTTGAACAATTGAGAAAGAAAACGTCATGTGTTTAGACATATGTATGGATATTTGTATATTCATATGTATGGACATGCATGTATGGACAAATGTCAAAGCAGCCTAAAACACATGAGAATAAGAGACCACTATAATTATTTGATATTAGTTCAAAAATTTAATTCCTATTAAATAGACTAAAGCTATCTAAAAAAATCATTGATAATGACTAGTTTGAATTTATACTGGAAATATCATGATGATTCAAGATTAGAAATAAGGCAACATAATCATACAAAAATCCAAAATATCCACAATCACATAATTTTCTCAATAGATTTAGGAAAGGGGGGAGGCAATATTCCTTTATACTAAAATTCTTGGTTTTTAAGTATCATTTAAGTATTACCCATCTAAAACTGAATACTAGCAACAGGGACACATTAGAACATTTCCCAATAAATATATGAGTAGCAAGGGGAAGGAAGCAAATATTTATCAAGTACCTACTTTTTTCCAGTTGTTTAGGTTTTATTTTATTTGTGTGGGAAGCATTTTATAATTGTGCTCTGGGTTTGTCTTGGCAGGTAGACCCCCAAATATTTTATTTTGTCTACAGTGCTTTTAAATGAAATTTCTCTTTCTATCTCTTACTGATAGGTTTTGTCAGTAATATATAGAAATGGAATATGTTTTGATTGTCAAAGCCTTATAAGATATTTTGTGTATTGGTGGTTTGAAAACTAGATTTTTAGTTTCCTATATATTTATTTTATCATTTTAAAGACAACTCTTTTATCCCAAGTAATTTTGTTTATGACTTCTAGAAATAGAGATTTGGAAAACCAGACTTTGATAAAGTTAATTGAGATTCAAATGGAGCTCCTTGATCTTGCCTTAAACACAAATTACTCTAGTTCTCAATGATTGGACAAAAATCAGTCCCAGTTCAAGCCTTACTTAGTCATTGTTTAGACTATGATATTTTAGAGTGACAATAAATAGCAATTGTTTCTCTTCTGGCCCCAAATCTGAGGATCTTTTAGTCTCAGTTTGATGTGTGTGTGTTTTTTTTTCTTTTCTTTCCTTTTTTCTTTCCTTTGAGAAGGCAAACTAAGTCATGTTTTGCCTCATTTCTTATCTAGTCTTAAATCACTAAATGGGTGTTTCTGTAGACAAACTAAGACCTGGGAGAGTCTTTAGCTTAAAAAGTTTAAAGTCTAACAATGCAACTGCAGTCATCTCTGGTCGTCCTGACTTATGTCTTGACACTGGACTCAGATATCCCTACAGAAGAGAGTTGAGGCTGTTGACTTTGTATAATCCTGCCTAACTTAAATATAATTTTCCTACTACATCTAGAGCTATCTCCAGTTTCCTGATTTATAGCTGGCCACTGGGATACAAATGACTTTAGAGGAGAAAGTGAGGCATGCGATCTTACACAGCCCTCCCTCACTTAAATCCAGTTAACTTGTGTTCCATGGCATCATCTCCCTGATGTCCTCTTTAAGGATGAAGCACCAAAAAAAAAAAACTATTTGATATAATGACACTTGCCTTTTTGTTGTAAAAAACTCTCTTGTCTTTTAGTTTTAGACATTTTTTTGTGTCTGTTCCCATACCGGGAATGCCTTTCTTACTGATAACCATCTACTGGCTTCCTTTAAGTTCTAACTAAAGTTTTCTATTCTATAGGAATCATTTCCTAACTCCCCTTTTAATTCTATTTCCTTCCCTTGTTAATTATTTCCTACTTATCCAATATAAAGCTTGTTTGTATATATATTTATTGTCTCCACTATTAGAGTACAAGCTTCTTGAGGATAGTGACTGTCTTTTCCCCTTTTTTTAATCTCCAGGCCTTACCCCAGTGGCTGACATTAGTGCTTTATTGTTGGGTTGATAAACTACAGTTTCCTCATCTGTAAAAAAAAACAACAAAAATTATTGCATCACTTTATTATTAAGATTTCTGCCAGGTTTGCAATCTCCTGATTCTGTTCTCTATCATGGTTTCAAGAATATACCAAACTATGCATGACAATCTTTCAAGATCTTACCGAACGTTGAAAGATATGACAATAATTCACATCTGAAAATCACAGAAAATGTGTCATCCCTTGACTGCTCAGGTTTTATTTGATATAGTGAGTGCACTAGCACATGACTTAGTAGGAAATATCGCTAGCAGAAGTCCACATAGCCAATGGTGCCATCTTGACAATTACAGGGAACACTCTGATTCTCACATGAACTATAAGGAAATAAATCTGCTTTGTCAGAGTTAGATTAAAATACTTCTATAAAATAAATAAGCAAATAAAGCTGCTGAGAAAATATTGATTATTCTTTCATGACCTTTGAGAAAGTAAATTTCAGAGAAAAACTGTAAGGAAAAAACAGAGATGTTTATTGAACAGAAGTATGAGTATCTCATGTATTTTATCACTTGAAGTACTATATCAGATGCACATATATGTTTTGAAATATTCTATTTCTATATGAAATACCAGGCCACAGAGAAATCCCTATAGCAATAATCTACTGCTACTACCTTCTTCATAAAGAAAAGTCCAAATGTGTAAAGGAAATTTCCACTGTATTTGCCCTATTGCCCTAAGATAATTTAATATTAACAGAATACAGAATTTAGTTAAGAATTATTCTATCATTAAAGGATCTGAAAAGAGAGCACTTGTGTGTTATGTTGATAGTCACTCTAAGGGAATATTTATACAATTATAAATTAGAGATTAAAAAATGTCATTGCCCAATAACCCATGATGGTACATAGAGCAGACCTATAACAAAGCTCAGTGTGGGTTATAAAGGTTTGTGAAATACTTGAACCATATTTTGCAACCCCTGAAAGAATTCAAGTTAGAGATTAGCAGAAATCAGCTCAGTACAGACAAATAATCCCCTTTATCTGTCTTCAAGGCAATAGAATGAAAACCTTAAAGCCAAACTTTAACAAACAGAGTGTGAAAGGTCTAATATTGCATTCTAAGGAGAAAAGAAGTTGGGGTGAGGGGAGACAGGTGAACTGCTGATGCATCATAAGTGATACTATTACCAATTAGCATTTCTAGTTGCAAGAAGAGTATAATAAATATTTGAGATGACTTTTTTCAGATTCTATATAAGAAATAAAATGCAGCCACTTACTAAAAGACTGATAAATTAAATTAGATAGCTTTCAAAAAGAGAAAAAGAATAAAATAAGTCTAGAGAACTAATAAGTGACACTTGGGCGCAGAATATATATTATGTTGGACTTTATATCTGGATTTATTAAAGTGATAAAATACTTTAAATTAACGTGATTCTATTAAGCATCTATTAAAATAATAAGAACTCTGACAGAAGGCAAATCTGAGAGAATTGAAAGGAAGAAGGGTTGATGCTTATTGACAAGAATACTTCATAATCCAGCACTGGATGAGGAAAAGTGCATGGATATACATGTGGGCAACACAATAGGGTGACAGAATAAATGGACATAGGTTTGATTGGAGCAGAAAAAGTAGTGGAATAGGAGATCATCGTCAGGGTTTAGACAAGAGTGAAGAGGTATGAAGTGTCTTGAAGGCAAGGATAAATATAGTGTAAGATTGATGTGAGAGGCAAAAGAAAGTCAGAAAAAGAACTTGAGGAAAGAGTAAGGTGATCACAGTGACAGGAAGAACAAAAATGATTCATTGTTCATGTTTTTTCCTTCTGCAGAAATGGAGAAGAATGTTTCTGTCTCAGCTACTCAGAAGCCCACCACAGAGGATGGAGATGGCCATACTGAAATGGTCTGTCAAATGTGTCATTCATCAATCACATCCATGACATAGAAGAATTTTTTTTTCTTTTTCTATAGTCTCTCATGGTCTCTCTCTCCATTAATATATATCTCTAAATTTTACTGTGGCATTAATAAAATTTTAGACAACATAGGCATTTACTAAAGATATAATTCCATAATATATACCTGTATACTATTTCCATTCTATCCCAATTAGACTCTAGTCATGAGAACAGGCTGATATGGTGACAATAAATGAACCAATTATTTTTCCAGAACATACCAGTTATGCAGAGATGTTTTCTTTTTACTTAATTATGTTTAAAAATAACAGATATTCATTATGTCATTTACTGATGGCCCTGCTCACACTCATAGTTATAAATTGTTATCAATATACCTAGAATGCATTTCTATGGATCACTCACATAGATTTTTGGAAAGCCACCACAGAGAAAAAGCATTTTAATACAGTATTACATTCTATTTCATTCTGGCCCAAGGAGGTAGCACCATATAAGGAAAAAAAAAACAGAAAAGAACAAAACCTGGGTAATTCAGAGACTTGTATTCCCCAGGTGTATTATTGACTAGCTGAGGGACCTTAGGCATATAATTTGCCTGAATTTCTTAAGTGTAAGTGAGGAATTCCTAATAGATTATTTCTCTCTTTTTTAAATGACTTAGTACAAATTTGCTATATTGAAAAGCACCACAAGCAATTTAGCTTTCTTTTCAATTATTTACATTTAAATAAATGAATTTCAATGCATAACATATCCTAAAACATCCTCTATTTTGAGGATTTTCTGTTTTGGCATTCATTCTTATTTCTTTCCTCCCTTACAAAATTGTTTTAGTATTTTATTATTTGTCTGGCTCTGTTTTTCTTGTTTGATATTATTTTATAAGATGTTTCCAGATTTCATTATACCCTTCATATTTATCAACCTTAATTGCAGGATAATATTCAATAAATTAATGTATCACATGTTTTCAATCATTTCCAATTAATCTTACTTTGTATTAAAGTTTTTTCCAGCTTTATTTCAAATTGTAGTAATACTGCTATGAAGATCTTTAAACATTTATCTCTTATTGTTTATTTTTGATAATACTCTCAGACTCTATTCTAAACAATGGAATTACTGGGTCAGATGATTTCTTAAGATTGCTTCCACTCTAAGATTCTATGAGTAAATATTTCCAGCTGAAGAAAAGTAGCAATAAGCAGCTCCAGGATCACCATTAAATAATGAAACATTCAAAAATGTGTTTTACTCTTCAACAATCATGCAGGCTTTTAAAATCAATGCAGGAGTGAGTTCACTATCCTTGTATAGGATAACCTTGGCAAGGAAAGTTAATATTCATGAAGGCATCTATGATACTCTGCGTACATAGATACATGTAAGATAAAAGTGTGGGGAGAGAGTGAGAAGAAAACATCTTTGCAATTGTAAAAATGGAAAGTAAAATAGATCTATCTTCAGTTTTAGTTTGTGTTTAATTTAGATAATATGGATTATTTGATATTCTATTTGTTCCATAGGAAAAAAATCAATAATGCTTGGTTAAGAAATTTCATATAGTACTGTTTCTAAATTAGCCAAAGTCTTTGATTTTATCATTTATTCATCAATCATGTATTTTTGAGAGTATGTGAGTGTGTGTACATCACTGGACTATGTTATAGAACTAATGTTCATTCCTTCAACTGTGTCTGACTCTTTCTGACCCTATTTTTTATCGAGTTTTCTTGGCAAAGATACTGGAGTGATTTGCCATTTCCTTCTCCAGTGGATTGAGGCTAACAGAGGTTAAGTGATTTGCCCAGATTCACATAACTAGTAAGTGTTTGAGTCTGGATTTGAATTCAGGTCTTCCTGACTCCAGACCCAGCACTCCACCCAGTGAACTACCTTGCCATTTTCATAGGATTGTGCTTAGCAAAAAAAAAAAAAAAAAAATCAAAGTTTTTCAGTTCTCATGAGATTAGTGGTTGACTGAGACAAATTAGGTACTCATATGAAATTAAAAGAAAAAAATAATGTAATAATTGAAGAACCAAAACAATGTAGCATAAGAAGAGTTGGAAGAATTTTTAAAAGATACCTCTCTTCCTCACAGGTAGCAAGATATAGTTTCTATCACTTGGAAAACATCCTAGATCTTTTAATTTCTAGTTATATGACCAATGTTGAAGCACTTAGCCTTACTGGCACTAGCTCACAATATACTTCACAAGGACTTTTATTCTTGGAGACATATTTTTCTTGGCAATCTTTGTATCTTCATTGTTAGTACTTCTTTGCTTTCAAATTTCTGAATTTGACAGGCTGTTTGTTGTGAAAGTGGGGAAGGGAATGGTATTTTTTTCTACAGCAGTATAGCCAGGCTTTTTAATTCTTCCTCCCCTTATTCCTCAAGAGACAAAAAAAAAATAATTAAATTATCTCTGTGCTTTAAATTTTCAGGTCAATTACTATAGCCAATATTGAGCTTATGTGTTCAATTCAGTTCCATTTAATGAGCATATATTAAGCACCTACTAGATGGAAACAAAGTACAAGCTAACCAACTAGAAATACCTAAGCAGATTATGAGCATGTGAATGCAAGGTAACTTTATTGCATTGGAGAAAAATGGAGAAAAATGTGAACAATTAAGAGAATCAAGACAACACTCACATGAACTAAATTATAGTGAAGTAAGCAAAGATAAGATAATATAACAATGTAAGTAGGAAAAAATAACAATAAAAAAGAAAACAATACTCTGTAATTATAATGATCAAAATTAGACCCAAAGATGGGCCAAAAACTTATCTCCTTTCTTTTCAGAGAAATCTCTGTTTCTCTCTACCTCTTTATAAACATGTATTTATGTATGTACACATTGTTTAGTAAAGTCATTGTTTTAATATGTAACACATATAAGATTTCTTAATCTACACGATACCCCTGGTGATAGATACTATTATGTATATGTTTTAGAGCTGGGAAAACTGAGGCAGACAGTAGCCTCTATCAACTATAATGCTATAAAAGTTTCCTGAAGACCTTGGAAGCATCTCCAGGATTAGTAAAGTCAAAATAAAGTCTTATTTTCCCTTATGGTGGAATTTTCACTACAGAGCAATCAGGAAGAAAAATAATTGCATTTTGCAGTGGTTATATTTGTGACTGAAAGCATGAGGACATTCATCTTGATTCCCATCAAATCACTCTTCATCTGTAACAACTATAAAATGTGTGTGTGTTTTCCAAGAAAGGGAAAGGAAAGGCTACATTAAGTAACACTGTCTTTTGTAATGAGAAATTAAAAGGAACAATGCCAGAAAGGAAGAAGACTTAGAAACATGTTACAGGCTTACTATAATGTGTTAGCTTCATTAATTCCTATATTTTGCCAAAAATGCCACACAATCCAATGAATAAACATTTGTTAATCCCCTGTTAAATGGCCATCTATATGCTGGGGATACAATTAAATAGGAAAAAAGTAGCCTCTGTCCTCAAGGAGCTCACAATCTAATGGAGAAGAGGACAACACAAAAATAGGAAAGTAGGAATATTCTTTTTCCCATGGAGTTGAATGTTCCATGGGTAGGACAGCAATTGTGGATTGTAAGAAGTCAAAAAGCCCAGTTTCTAACCTCTACAAAGGAAGGCATTAGTAGTAATTGAGTGGTCTTCAAAATAGTAGCAAAATAGATTGAATAGTCAACCAAGATAAACATAAACTAAATTCTGCAGTGTTCAGGATTGGGTCAACCACTGTCAAATATATTCAATAATGACCTTGATGATGAAATAAATTGTGCTCCTTAATTTCGAATTTTTGTCTGATTGGAAGGACTAATTAGCACTTCAAATATAATTTTAAATCAACATAATCTTGACAAATTAGGGAAAAAATGTGAAAAACAAATAGAGGTAATGGGAATAGTAATATCTGTGTTGATACTTTAAAGGGTTAGGCAGTAAATTCAAACTGCACATGTCCAAACTAAGAATAGAGAAGAGAACACTTCATGTTATATCTTTTTTGAAATTTTTGTTAATCTGAATTTGGAGTGGTCTGAACATAGAAGGCATATAATATGAATTGTAACTGGGATTAAAATAAACAAAAAGAAGCATGAGACAATACTTTGAAAAAAATAAGAAATTTCTTGGTGGTTGAAAAGGAGTCTCATAGTAGACATACCTATCTTTACTTTCAAAAATTACATTAAAGATTGTATTTTGCACAGCATTCAAGATACTAGTCTATGTCCCATTTTTATTTTTTAAAAGACTTTTCAATATTTAACTTGGAAAAAAAGAAGACCCAGAACTGCTATGACAATTTTCTTAATAATGTGATAAGATAAAAATGAATTGAATTTTGAGTTAGAGATTCCTGAGTTCCAATCCCCACTTCTGCCTCTTAATAACTTTGTTACTTTGAGTACATTGAGTCAATTCTAGACTTGATTTTCTTCATCTCTAAAATGATCACTTTGGACTAAATAGTTCTTAATTGCCTTTTAGTCTTTTTCCATTTGAAGATCTTTCATGTGGAAGATAGATTAGAGTTGCTGTATTTAACGCCAAAAGTCAAAACTAGGATAGTTTACACTGCAGCCATTTCCCAGAGCAGCCTGAACAAGATTAAAATGCAACTGGAAAATATTTAACTAAAACAAAAAGTTAAAAAAAATAACAACGCAGCATAGTGTTAATTTGCTATTTTCTTAAACTCTTGGTTTATAGTTAAAACATTAGCTTTTAATGCCACTGCAAAACCTGGACAAATTCATACTTAATGTCAAGAACATTTTTTAACAATTAAAATCATGCCAAGGTAGAATGGATTATCTTAAAAGGAAAGCAGTATCTCTTCATTAGGAGGATTCAACTAAAATCAAATGACTACTTGTGGAGTTTTATGTAATATGCTTGTCTAGATATGGGTGAGAGTAGATGGTCACAAAATCTTTACAACTCTGAAAGTTTGGGATTCTGGGATGCAATTATTATAGCAAGTTTGAAGCATTGATCAAAGTGATGGGAGGAAGGATGAATTTGAAATTGATTTAAGAAATATTTACACTGGCATATAAATAATAGATTTCTATATTTAGAAAGGACTTCAGAGAGAATTCTGCAAACTATTATAGCACTAATAAATAACTTGTTTTACTTTCCCAACAAGCAACTACACAACTTTCAGTGGAAGGATCTTTATTACTACTCAAGGTCATCCTTTTGATTTTTGAATAGCTCAGTCAAAAAGCTTCTCCCTTATATCCAGCCTAAATATCCCTCTTTTTTGATTAATTACAACAGAAACTTCATGGTTCTGCCATTGAAGGTCATGTAAAACAACTTTAATCCCTTTTCAATTAGAACACTTGAAATTATTGAATATAGCTATCATATTCCCCTTAAGGCTTTCTTCCCCAGTTGAAACACAATTAAATTATACATACAAAGAATTCAAGATACCATTGTACTAATTATGTGTGACCATGAAGAAAAAATTGATTCACTATAAGAAAATGACACTTTCTGGGAGCCTCTTGTCCATATATTTGAATGAACCACAATTCCTTGAAAGATGAAATCATATATATATACATATATGTATATATGTATATATATATAGTATTTAACAAGTCTTTGGCCAATATTATCAAGTGCTCTATGAAGTAAGAAGATATATGCTCACTAAATGTTA
>JAJPUD010009468.1:57290-74427 GCA_023553655.1 Myrmecobius fasciatus
ATCAAATGCATTACGTCATTAGATGGCAAAGCTTCCCAAATGACGATCATAATGACATAAAGATTTGACTCTTGTTGACATAAGAAAAAAAAAAAACAAAAGGATCAACATTACTTATTATAAAGACTATGAAAAACAGTCAGATAGCCTACAAAGGTTATCTATCAGAGCATATATCCCTGATGAATATGGTAACAGGTCATGAACTGGACCCAGAATTGAATAGGAGTGGTGAAGTAACAGGCTTACATAAAAGAAACTATGCAACTCTGAGGTATTACCTTCCTCTAGCAGATTGGCTAATATGAAAGAAAAGGAAAATGATAAATGTTGAAGAGGATGTGGGAAAATTGGGACTCTAATGCACTGTCAGTTGAATCATGAACTGATCCAGTCACTCTGTAGAACAATTTGGAACTATGCCCAAAGATCAACCTATTGGTGCATATCCTTCAATCCAGCAATACAACTCCTAAATCTGTATCCCACTGAGATTCTAAAAAGGGGGAAAAGACCTACATGTACAAATATATTTATAGCAGCTCTTTTGTAATCACGAAGAATTAGAAAATAGGGGAATGCCTATTATTTGGGTAATGGCTGAACAAATTGTGATATTTGAATGTAATGGAATACTATTGTGCTATAAGAAATGATGAGCAAGCAGATTTCACAAAAATTTGGTTTTACATGAAGTGAAGTGAGCTGAACCAGGAGAACACTGCACACAGTAACAGCAACATTGTGTGATGATCAGCTATGAGAGACTTAGCTCTTCCCAGTAATGCAGTGATTCAAGACAATTTCAAAAGACTGATTATGGAAAATGCTATCCACCTAAGAGAAAAAAACTATGGAGTTTGAATGCAGATCAAAACGTACTATTTTCACATTTTTGTTTGTTTTTCTCAGTCTTTTTTTATTTTTATTCTAATTCTTCTTTTAAAACATTACTAATTTAGAAATTGGTTTAACATGATTATATATGTATAACTTAAAACAAAAAAAAAAGAACAACCAAAAAAAAAAGAGAGAGAAATTGTGCAGTATTTTTAGTGATCTCATGCTTCTCCCTGAAGGAAACTTGCACTATTTTAAAAGTATTTTTTAATAATTTAAATGGTTGGAAAATATGAGTTACTAGTTACAAAGAATTAGAATTGCAGGGGAATTAAATGGCAATAGAAAAACATATGATAACTGTATCATAACTGTAAGTAGGTTCGAACATAGCTTAAGATCACAGCCTACATTATATTCAGTACAATTAGACATAAATGTGGGCTGCTTATGTAGGAAAATCAGGTGGAAAAAATGAAATGTCTAAAATCAAGACATCTAAGGGAAGACTCCCCAATACTCTGACCCTTCTGTACATTTATGAAAATAATTAAATAAGAGTTATATAAGGCTAAAAAAGCATAGAAAAACTCAGTTTTGGATGGTGTGTTGGCCATCCTTCATGGCAGTGTTATATAGCTAAAAGTAGTGAAGAACTGGGGAAGGTAGGTGGCGCAGTGGATAGAGCACCAGCCATGAAGACAGGAGGACCTGAGTTCAAATCTGGTCTCAGACACTTAACATTCCCTAGCTGTGTGACCCTGGGCAAATCACTTAACCCCAATTGCCTCAGCAAAAAGCAAAAAAAAAAGTCATGGAGAACTATATTCCTCCAATTAATTAAAATTAAAATAACTCAAAGGTCAATCAACAAGAGCAGGATCGTTGTGAGTACACTATATTTGTTCAGCCATTGCATAAGAGATTAAGGACACTAAAAAATAACTGGAGGGAAGTCACTCAATTTTATGTAAGAAAGTGATATAACCAATGTAAAATATTTATGTTTCATTGGAATGCTCAAAATGTCCAGAGTGCAAAGTGTCAAGAATTCTTAGGAAAACCCATGTGGTAACTTTAGTAGATCAAAAACACGATTTGCACAGGATGACTGGGAATGAATGGTATGTCTGTTTCACTGGAAGGAGTATGGCCCTTACTGAATCATTGATCCTCTTGTCAGCTGATTGGCTACATTAAGGCTAATTTTTCATAGGTGTTAAGTGTTAGTGCTTTAAGCACATTTAATGTTTTCCTATTAAGCTTTGATTTTAAGAAGTTAGTAAGTCTTATAATTTATTTTGTTATTCTTCTTTTTGACATCTTTATAGTACAAATAAACATAATAATTCAAAAAAGTTTATATTTATTAGAACAATTATAAACTACTTATCCCAGTCTTTTTGACAGATAATATAAAAACTTACAAACAAAAATATATATTGTGGCCTGATAGCATGACAGGAATCAGAAAATAAAGGAAAAACTAGCTACTGAAAATCTTAAGTATAGGAATAAAATATTACCATGGTAAAAGCGCTTTGACAAAACTATTAAAGATTTGAAGAGAAACAATAATAGGCCTCATGTGTATGTAGTAAGTACATGCAGCAGATAACTTGAACACCATTTTGCCTAATTAAAGGCAACTAGGTCATCATACTAATTTCCAGATCCAAATCATTCAAACTGATTCTCTGTTTCCTCCCACCTGAACTTGGGCTCCCATCTCTAGGATCTTAGGTCTCATAGGTAAGTTTCCACATTATCTTGCCCACAACTAGTTTACCATTTTATTTCTTAGCTAGCTCCAAACCATGCCACCACCAACATCTCCAATATTTTGCTATCAAGTTCTTTCAACTCTAGCTTCATCATTTGTGTTGCCTTCCCCCACTAGAATGCCAGCTTCTTGAGGGCTTTTATTGTATTGTTTATATGTTTCTCTCTGGATATGGCATAATGTTTAATTAATGTTTTTGGCAGAAAAGAAGAAGGAAGAAGTAGAAGAAGAAGAAGAAATAGAAGAAGAAGAAGAAGAAGGAGAAGAAGAAGAAGAAGAAGAAGAAGAAGAAGAAGAAGAAGAAGAAGAAGAAGAAGAAGAAGAAGAAGAAGAAGAAGAAGAAGAAGAAGAAGAAAGAAGAAGTAAAAGAAGAAGATATAGGAGAACCAGGATGAGGAAGAGAAGAAGGAGAAAAAGGAGGAGGAAGGGGAGGAAGAGGAGGAGGAGGAAGAGGAGGAGGGGGAAGAGGAGGAGAAGGAAGAGAAGATGGAAGAGGGAAAGGAGGAGGGGGGGAAGAGGATACATAGAAAGGAATGTAGGGAAACAAAAATAAGTCAGAAATTCTATTATTTCATTACTCAACAATTGACAACACATCAGAAAGTTGCAACACAAGAAGTCAAAGCACCAAAAAGAGCTAAAATTTTGTCTGATATTGAATTATATCGGACAAAATTTTAAAACAGAGGCTTGTGAAATACAGAAATCTGGAGTGAGCAAAATTTTATGATGGAGGATGTGGAAAATTTTCCAGCTACCTATAAAGTCTCACAAAGTCTAATACAATAAAAAATCAAGTCGCTTAAAAGAGAAACAGAAAGTTTACTACTAGTACTTTAGTGAATGACTGGATAGCTATATCAGTACAGGTGAAAGAAACTCTAGCTTTTCTGCAAAATCAGGAGGTTGCATGAAATCCATAATTATTGGCCCAAATGTATCACTATGGTGCATGAAGTACTAGCAAAGTACTTTATCTGCTTTCTCTCCATCACAAGCCTAATTCCATATTTCTTACCATTAAGCACTTTATGTCTATAACCAAAAGATGAGAACACAATCATTCTTTAAAACATGGACTCTTTAAAATACAAAGCTATGCACACACACAGATATACAGATATAGAAGTATTTAGATATAGTTTGAGATAAAAGATAAAAAATATATTAAAAAGTAAAAATTGTGTTTCCCCAAATTCCCAGTGATATAAAGAGAAATTTGTTATTAATTTGATAATTACAGAACAAGCTGCATCAAAGTGCCAGTGCATATATATTGCCTTTGCTGATCATTTCAAACTTTGACTCAATTCTACAGTCATGCTTAGATGTAAAACAGGAAAAACACTGAAGTATTGGTTATCCCACTACCAGTGCAAAAATGTCAAAATATATAATAAAAAATAAGACATTTTTAAGAGAGTCAGTTTAATTCCCTTTAAGTGTGCCAAAATTTAAAGCTATTTTCATTTCTCTTTAATAGAACTATTTAGGAGAAACTCTGGCTGGCTTTCAGTAGAGTTTGGGGATAGAGATCACTTAGTATAGTTTCTTATTGATTTTTTTTTATTTTGTGATTATTGAATCTGATTGGAACTTAGACATTTTGATGGAGTAGGTATGTGAAAACTGGATGGTCTGCTTCCTCTTCCAGGTAGTTGTTTCAGTTAGCATTCCCAAATTTTAGCATTTTCAGGTCACATATTTGAATATAGACCTGTACAAACAAATAAGAACTGGAAAAAGTATCCTACATAGACAGAGTATGTAACAGGATTCTTCTAAAAATGTTTCCAATGGCCCCCACTAGAGAAACTTGAAATTCTACCAAATAAAAACTTATTCCTTTGAATTTTTAAAACAATCTTGTTAAAACTCAAGAATCTAACATTAGCTCAGCAACAATCAAGTTCTTTGCTTGAATGACTTATCAGTTTATGTTGTTGTTGTTGTTTTGCACTACCTGATTCACATATCAGTGGGAAACCAAATTGATTCATAATGTTAGAGTGGGGATTAGAGCTCAAAATTAGCTGAAGGTATAAAAAGTACCTATGGGAGAAAACAAGAGAGAATTCTGGGAGGAGGGAATGGAAGATTCTTTTAAAAACTGCCTATGTTGAAATTTATTTTTCTGAGAAGGTCCTTCATTAAAGTTGGACTATGAATGCTTTCTTTTGAGCATGATGCAAATAAATAAATACATTGCTTACCTCCATTTCTCCTCTCCTACCACCCATTTAATTCCTGTTTTGTTAATTAATAATTAATTAATAATAGTAATTCCCATATTATTTAACCCCAGAACATTTTCTATCTTAGGAACATATGCTATACTTTTCTAATTCAATACCTTTGTTTGGATTATTCTCTATAGCTAGAATTCCTTTTATCTCTCTCATACTTATTGAAATCCTACATATCTTTCAAAATTCTATTTGAAGTAGTCCCTTTTTCTATTAATGGAATCCCCTTGCTTATCATCCCAACCTTGTCAATCAGAAATCATTTTATTTTCCTTAGGTATCTCTTTTATGCAGGTAAGAGTCATGAGATTCTGAATTCTAGATCTGTATAACTCTCATCTACTCTCTCAAATTGCAAACCCATTGAGAAGAGACTATTTTTTCATACTTTATCTTCCCCAAAACCTAGTACAGTGCCTCCCATAATGGTTACTAAATAAATGTTTAATGAATTGAATTCACCTAAGTGCTCTCTAAATCTATTTCAGGTAGCTAGATATTAGAATCAAGACATTATCTCTCAGATTGACACAAGTTGCATTTTCTGAAATATTCTAGAGGAATGCTTGAGTTTCACAGGACTTCCTTCTATTCATTTTGACTCTGTCTACATGCAATTGAAACCAGAGAAATAGAGACAATAAATTCATGTCATGGCACACTAATCTAAAATCACAGATACAATTAAATATTCCACACAGCTGATTCTCCCAGCCTTGAAGTTCTCTCTGACTCTAGGGGATGCAGATACTTAGTTATACTGATTATGTTATTTTAGGCAGTTGACAGAACTCCCCAGCTAGAAGAGCCATCTGTCTGAAATGTCTTTTCAGATACTCTTGGCAACATGCTCTCTAGTACCCATTTCTTCCCCCAGTTTAATACTCATCTCTACATAGCTCACATATCTATTCCGCACAAACCTCAAATTTCCAGATTCATCTCCCCCTCTTGGCCTTTGCTCTTAGTCTGAGAGCCAATACTCCCCAAACACTAGAACTTAGAACTTGAATTATAGTTCTTAGGATCTTTCCCCTATATCTTTACTCTATTTTTAAATTATTTCCTCTTCTCTCAAGCTCCCTTACCGGAGAATATTCTTTGTTTATGTCTGTATCCTTGTAAATAGTGATGATAGACAAAACTCCAGATGGTCTCCCTTTAAGAGAAGTCAAAAAGTCTGTTAAAGGAACACTACTATACTGTCCACATAATCATGAAAAAAGCAATATTCCTTAAAAACAGAGTAAGTGTTTCAGGGAAAACAGAAAAAAAGAATGAATAATCTTATGATGAATTAGATTTGAAAGCTAGCTTGTCAGGAGGTTGGTGAAAGAACATGACACATAGAGGTGAAAAGGGATGGAATATAAAATAGTTACAATAGGATATAAGTATAAAGTTCATCTCATAGAAGGGGTATCTGGACTCTCTCAGGATGAGGTAGCTTTTCATATTATAAAGAATTATAAGGATCTTCAGGTGCCAATAAGATATTTTATCTAGCAAAAGTCAAAGAAAAAAAGACACAACTGATATCATACTTCATTAGTGAATCCTTGTTGAATACCATGAGCTTAGTTATTTATTGATTTGACATAAACAATTAAAAGATCTGCTGATCTTGTGCAATTTAACATTTTTCTCAATGACATTTTCACAAAAGCATTGAAGGCATCCCTATGAAATTGGCAGATGGCATAAAGCTAGAAAAGAGATTAGTTAATCTAGTTAAATTAGTTAATTTGATAAATCAAGATTTGAAGTCTTTGTAACAAATTAGGAAATTAGACAAAGTTAAATTGGCTAACTGTGTATACTTACACAAATCTTATGATTTTGATTCAAAATCCTCAAGTAGAAAATCTACCTTACAAGTAGAAAATTTGAGTCACAATATTTTATCTAGTCATCTCTTTGACTTTTGTTGAGTGAATTATTTCAATGGCACCTGAGCATCCTTATTCTCATGTGTGAATTTTAGATATGCTTAGAGTTTACCATAAGCCTGAGAAAAACAGTGGGATTTGAGGGTCACAGAACTAATCATTGAGAAAGCCTGAAATAGAATTCAGGTTTATAACTTCGGTCCTTCTACTGCTTAAATATGCCACATTGAATGCATTGAGAGTCAACGATGAACAGCCCAAATAGGCGGAATTTTTAAGATTAAGCCAGGATTCCAGAATCTTTAATGCACTTCTCATTACTCATATGAACCATGATGTGGATTATTCAGTATTTAGCCTGGGTGTTAAACTCTAACCTCTTAAAATCACATCAGATTCCTATCATGGAAGTTCTTAAAAATTAAAACACCCTTTGGCTCATGTTGCCCCATACAGATTTAAAACCTCAGGGAAACTTCTTTAGTTAACTCACTTTCAATTATTCATTTGAATTATATGATAGCAAACTAAAGCTCCCAATAGCATTTAAATATAAAATTTATTCACAATAGAAGAACTGTAAAGAGTAAAGCAATAGACAGTAATTGCAGTCTGCATTTTTAGTGATTACATTCTCATTCCCCTTTCTTCCCAAGAGATTTGGGTCTTGATCCCATTTAAATAGTCACAATTCCATCAGGGGCATCTGAGCTATATCTCTCTACTTCTGGAATAGGAGATTGAATACTTGAGTTAAAAAAGTATTGTACTTAGATCCTTAGTCATTTTTGTTTGGCAGCTATTTTAATCCAACTTCATCACCATCTTGGCTTTATTACCATGCACAAGATACCAACTCAACTTATTTCTGCTATCATAACTTCTATGCTCTTTTTTTTCTCTCAAGAATTCCTTTATTTGACTTTGTCATGCAGAATTCTCCAGAATATAGCATTTTCTTAGAGTAGCCAGGCTCCGTAGCTAGCTACTCTGTTTGCAGTTCTGTTTATTCTCTGAACCCACAGAAAATGGGAAAGAAAGAGGAATAGAAAAAGTAACCACGCCTTTCTGGTAGGGTTGTCTATATTATCCTAATATACTAGCCTTTATTGTTCTCTCTCTCTCTCTCTCTCTCTCTCTCTCTTTTTTTTTTCTCTTTTTTTTTTTAGTTTTTTTTTTGGCTAAGGAAATTGGGGTTAAGTGACTTGCCCAGGGTCACACAGCTAGGAAGTGTTAAGTGTTGGAGACCAGATTTGAACTCAGGTCTTCCTGACGTCAGGGCTAGTGCTCTATCCACTGCACCATCTAGCTTCCCCAGTTGTTTTCTTAACAAGAGATTCTCGTGTATGTTTGCACTTCTCTCTCTCTCTCTCTCTCTCTCTCTCTCTCTCTCTCTCTCTCCCCATCTATTTTTGTGTGAATTTATGTATACATATATATGTGTGTGTATATAAATATGTATCCAAATACTTTCACTGATCTTGGGAAGAATGTATGTATAGACATGTCATTGTTTTCTATGATAAGGGAATTATAGATATATATTTTAAATGATCGTTCCTTATTATGTTTTTTGATCTCATGACAAAAAGTCTTTATGATATTCTAAGCATAAAAATGACATTCCAGAATTCCCAATTCTTTTGCTCTAACATTAGCTGTGTGATTGTTTCCTCATGGATATCCATTTCTCATTGAAATGCAATTTCATGTCTCAATCTTTGTATAGAAAGAATACACATACACACATAAACCTACATATATACATTATACAATGTGCCTCTTGTGGTCTGGTATTTTTTTTTTGCATATATATGCTAAAGAGACAGATCTTTAAAAAAGATCTACCATACCTATATCTATATGCTATTACATAAGGCAAGTTTTGACCCATTCTTAGAGAGTATTTCTAAAAAATGAGAGAAAACTTTCCAAACAGTAAAAATATTCACCTATTTTTAGACTTTGAAAAGAAGAAGTTTTAGCTCATTTCTTGGGGCTTTTGCCAGTGAGGGTGGTACTTTGAAAGCTCTGTGGAACATAAATTAAATGATAAAAGAAGTGTTAGATCCTAATTTGCAAAAACAATTGATGTTGATTCTAGAAAGCAAAAAATTCATTTACAAAATAGCTGCTACTGAAATCATAGAGAAAATATCTTGGATTAAAAACATGATAAAAGAAGTGTTAGATCCTAATTTGCAAAAACAGTTCTTTCCTTGTGTTAATTGCAGGGTAGAGAAGAATTTCAAGTATCTCTTAGTCTCTTCCCAATTCCCCAGTTCCTGACAATTCTTGAGGGTTATGAATGTGGAATAATTTCACTTAAAATTTAAAGCAAATAATCAGGGCAAAATTCATTATCTGGAGCAAAAGAATGTATTTCATGACTTTGGATAAAGACATTAGTGATAGTAATGACAGAAGACATTGAAATGGATTGTCTTACCAATAGTGACTAACAATATTGGGGGGAAGCATTCTTGTTTTATGTTTTATCTGATATTTATGATTATAGAGTTATAAAAAGTTAATTGTTATTTTATCAAATTTTTCAAATAATTTTTATTTTTATTTTTAAAAAAGAATAGAAAAATAAAATAAAACAAAACAGAACAGAACAGAACATTGTCATGTACCCAGCAGAACATTAGGAAGAAATCAAAATATATAACAATAAATTTCCAATTCAAGAAAGGATATATAATAATAGAGGAAATTATATTCATGAAGGTCCATCTTTTCTTTGCTTCCTCCTAGGCTGTTCTCTGATGTATATATTTATATTTTTTACTTTATTCCTTTTTTCACCTTTCATCCCACTACCTCACACAAGCAGGTTATAATTAAGCACAGATATATTTATATACAGATATAGATATGTACATATATATACATGCATATATACATACATAGATACACATATAGTACATATAATATATACATATACATCCATATATAAATATAAACTCATACCCAACCACAGATCCACACACATATACATATATTTATATACATACTTATATAGAGCAACATGCATACATATCTTCATATACTTAAAGCACACATATACATATATGTAAACATTTACCTATATGTAAGCATGCATCTAAAACAATATTGATATGGCTGGCGCACAATATAGATTTCTTCTCTTTTGACTTTGTCTAAGATGAATGATTATTAGCTGCACTTTTTTTCTAATAAATTCTATTCCTGATCCTTGTTGTAGTGTTTATATGTAGTGTTTATATATATATATATATACTAACTCTTCTACTTTAATTCTGCTCCTTAACCTGCATTGCCATTGCTTAACCTCCCTCACCCATGGAATACTTCCTTGTCTTCTTCCCCACCCTTTGCTTCCCCCTCCACCCATCCCTCCCTCCTTATTTCTTTATAGATTTTGAAGGATGCTCTACCCTTTAGAGTACATATAGATAATGTTGACTATTAAACCCATTCCCGATGTGAGTAGGTTTTCAGAACAAGAGCCCTTCTCCTCTTTCTAACACCTGTGTCTATTCTTCCTCTGCATCTTATTTGTATAACATAATTATTATTTTTACCTTTTCCTAGTCAGTTTTGCTTTTCAAAGTTAGATCATACTCATTTCTGCCCCAATCTTTCTTTTGAGCTACAATTCTTCCTGATCTGTTCTCCAGATCTGTTGTTTTTCTTATATATTCTTCTTTCTGTTCTATTTTTTTTCATTACTTATAATCTGTTTTGTTATTTCTTGGTCTCATAACTTCACTGGCTTCCTTTGCCCAATTCTAATTTTCAAAGAGTTACTTTCATCTTTATGACTCTGTATCTCTTTTGGTAGTTCGTTAAGATTTTTTTTCTTAATCTTCTTGGATTTTTTGGATGGTTTTTATTTCTGTCTCTCATTTGACTTTTAAATTCTTTTTTGAGTTCTATAAATTCTGTCTGGTAATCATTTAATGTTACTTTTTGGGGTAGAAGAAGCTTTTGTTAAATGTGTTCTCCTCTGAAGATAAACCGTATCTTTCTTGTTCCCATAGTAAGTTTCTATGATTGGGTCCTTTTTCCTTTGACGATTCTTTTTTTTTTTTCATAGAAAGTTTTAGTGTAAGCACTTCTAATCGTTGGGTGGGAGAATGGTGTCTCTATCTTCACCTCAGCTCTTCCCTCTGACTGGGAATTCCAAATCAAAAGCTTTCTCCTCCACAGCCAGCAACATCCCTGCCCCACTGCCTCTGCATTCACTGGGGAGAGCTTGAAATTTACCAACTTACTCCACCATCTTCCCAGAATCCTTCCTCAATTTTTTCAAATAATTTTGATGCATGTATAAAATGCACTTAGTTGAAAGAGAACCTTTATGGTAGATTTTGCACAACTAAATCAAATACTTTTTCAAATCAACAAACACCAAATACAGTGAGATAATTCATACTTTCCATGCTTCAGTCAATTTTGTGATGTTAAAAAAATCTATCATGGCATATATTTTATAAAAGGCTATTACTTTACTACTAATGTTCCTCATTGAAAATATCCTTAATGTATTGGAAAATTTTATTTTCATAAACACTTTATATAGATTATAAAAGAAATATTGGCAAATACATGCTCATAATCTCTTAGCTTCCTTTTTGGTTATAAATATGGACTAAGATGTTTTTTCTTTTTATTTTCAACTTAATATAGAAATATTTTAGTATGTTTCCTCCTACATATGTTACATTCATTGGTCTTTCAGTACCCTCACAATTGTGTCACTTGTAGAATAAATGTAATCTATGTACACACATTCTATTCCAGTTTTTTCCATATATGTTTTAGTTCTATTTCTACTTAAGCTCTGAATATATCCAGGCTTGTGGATGTTAAAGTTTAAAAGTGGTAACACAAGTAGTCTTTTCTTAATATTTTATTTATTTATTTTTATTAAAGCTTTTTAGCTGCAAAACATATGTATGGGTAATTCTTCAACATTGACCCTTACAAAGCTTTCTGTTACAAATTTTCCCCCCCCAGTGCCCTCCCCTCCCCTAGATGGCAGGAAATCCATTACATGTTAATTATGCTAAAATAAATAGAATATATGTATACATATTTCCACACTTACCTTGCTGTGCAAGAAAAATCTTATCTACAAGAAAAAAAATCTGAGAAAGGAAACATAATGCAAGCAAACATCAATAGAGAGCATGAAAATGTTATGTTGTGGTCCACATTTCATATCCCTCTCTCTGGGTGTATATGGCTTTCTTTACTGAACAATTGGAACTGGTTTGAAACATTTCATTGTTGAAGAGAGCCATGTCCATCAGAATTGATCAATTTATAGTCTTGTTGTTGCTGTGTATAATGATCTCCTGGTTCTGCTCATTTCACTCAGCATCAGCTCATGCAAGTCTCTCCAGGCCTCTCTGATATCATCCTGCTGGGCGTTTCTTACAGAACAATAATATTCCATAACATTCATATACCATAATTTATTTAGCCACTCTCCAATTGATGGGCATCCCTTCAGTTTCCAGTTTCTAGCCACTACAAAAAGGGCTGGCACAAACATTCTTGCACATGTGGGTCCCTTTCCTTCCTTTAAAATCTCTTTGGGATTTAAGCCCAATAGAAACACTGCTGGGTCAAAGGGTATGCACAGTTTCATAACTTTTTGAGCATAGTTCCAAATTGCTCTCCAGAATGGCTGGATCTGTTCTCAGTTCCACCAACAATGTATCAGTGTCCCAGCTTTCCCACATCCCCTCCAACATTCATCATTAACTTTTCTTGTCATTTTAGCCAATCTGACAGGTGTGTAGTGGTATCTCAGAGTCGTCTTAATTTTCATTTCTCTGATCAATAGTGATTTGAAGCATCTTTTTATATGACTAGAAATAGTTTTAATTTCATGCTCTGAAAATTGTCTGCTCATATCCTTTGACCATTTATCAATTGGAGAGTGGCTTGAATTCTTTTAAATATGATACAATTTTCTATATATTTTAGAAATGAGGCCTGTATCAGAACCGTTAAATGTAAAGATGATTTCCCAATTTATTGCTTACCTCCTAATACTGTCTGCATTAGTTTTGTTTGTACAAAAACTTTTTAACTTAATATAATCAAAATTATCTATCTGGTGTTCAATTAAGAGTTCCAGTTTTTCTTGGGACACAAATCCCTTCCTTCTCCATAGGTCTGAGAGGTAAACTATTCTATGTTCCTCAAATTTGCTTATAATATCACTCTTTATGTCTAAATCATGAACCCATTTAGATCTTATCTTGGTATGTGGTGTTAGGTGTGGGTCAAGCCCTCATTTCTTCCATACTAGTTTCCAATTTTCCCAGCAGTTTTTATCAAATAATGAGTACTTATCCCAAAAGCTGGGGTCTTTGGGTTTATCAAACATTAAATTGCTATAGTTATTGCCTAGTTTGTCCTGTGATCCTATCCTATGCCACTGATCGACTACTCTATTTCTTAGCCAGTACCAGATGGTTTTGATGACCACTGCTTTATAATATAATTTTAGATCTGGTATAGCAAGGCCACCTTCATTGGCCTTTTTTTTCATTAATTCCCTTGAAATTCTTGACTTCCAGTGCAGGGCTGGTTGGGCTAGGTCCGTGTTCTCAGTTGTTCTCAATTCACCTTTTACCAAAGTCAGATCTGACAAAGCACCTGCCCACAAGCAGAGCAAAGTGATCCAAGTGTCTCCCAGGGACTTCTTGGGTGCCTAGAATCCTTCACACTCTGTCCCAGCCCCAGTCTCCCACCCCAGCTGTGCACTGGCAGCAGATTAATTGATGATCAATTCAATTGGACTTGGCTCTTTTCAACAAAAGGGTAATTCAAGCCAATTCTAAAAGACTTGTGGTAGAGAGAGCTATGTGCATCCAGAAAGAGGATTGTGGAGACTAAATGTAGATCACAACATAGTATTTTCACATTTTTTTTTCTTGTTTTCTTACTTTTATTTTTTTTCCTCATTTTTTCCCTTTTTGATCTGATTTTTCTTGTGTACCATGAAAAATGTGGAAATATGTATAGAAGAAATGCAAATATTTAATATATATTGGATTACTTTTGTCTAGGGGAGAAGGGTAGAAGAAAGGAAGGAACAAAAATTTGGAACACAAGGTTTTGTAAGAGTGAATGTTGAAAACTATCTTTGCATGTATTTGGGTAGAAAAAAAGCTATTTTTAAGTCCTAAACAATAATATACAGTACTTTCCTATTAAGAATGTTAGGGTAGCTACATGGTGCAGTGGATAGAGTGTCACCCTGAAGTCAGGAGGACCTGAGTTCAAATCCATCCTTAGATACTTAGTACTTCCTAGCTGCATGACACTGGGCAAGTCACTTAAGCCCAATTGCCTCAGCAAAAAAAAAAAATGTTAAACAAAAAAAAATTATTCATGATCCATATTCCACTGTGGGAACTTTTATTTGCTTGTTTGTTTTATCCCAAATACCTAAGAGAACAATGTCTTTCACATATAAGACTCTCCATAAATTCTTGTGAAATTGAATTGAACTACCTCAAGGAAAGTTTTTCATTCACCCAGTGATTAACAAAATTCTTACTACTAGGAAAGTAAACAAGAAAGTATTTATATGTAGAGAAATTTCTTCTATCCCCAACATGTTAAAATTGCCCAAAAAAGAGGCCTTACATTCCAATGCTTTACCAAGTATAAAGAAAACACCATGGGATGAGGAGAGATAGGATATTAAAAGAAAGATGAATGATTTGAAGTGAATCTAAGCTAGCTCATTTGATATTCATTCTGTATCGCTATTTTTTTGACCATGATAACTAGAAGGTAAGATTGTCTATAGACTGCTAAGTAGCATGCCAATTGAGCACACTTGTTTTACTGATTAGGGATGTTTGGAAAACAGCAATTTTTCAGCAAATATCTCAGTGACATTTTTAAAAGTTCAATCATCATTGATTTTAGAGTTTGCTTAGCATTTTATTTTCCCTAATTATGCATAAAATTAATTCTCAACATTGTTTTCGTTAATTGAGTTCCAAATTGTCTTCCTCCCTTCCCAAGACCCTTGTCAAAAAGGAAAGCTATTTGCTTTCATTATAGAGTTATGCATATGTAGTCATGCAAAACATACTTCCATAATAGTCATATTGTAAAAGAAAACAAACCAAAATAAAAATCCAAGAAAAATAAAGGTTTAAAAAAGCATATTTCAATTTGTATTCAGACTCCATCAGTTTTTCTTTGGAGACAGGCAGCATTTTTCACAAGTATTTCAGAGTTGTCTTGGATCACTATATTTTTGAGAATAGCTAATTTGGATATCTTATAATATTGCTCTCATTACATATAATGCTCTTCTGCTTTCACTTTGGATCAGGTCATGTAACTCTACCTGTCTCATTATTTCTTAGAGGACAATTGTATTCCATCACAATTTTTATATCCCAACTTGTTCAGCCATTCCCTAATTGAAGGGAATCCACTCAATATCTAAGAAAAGAGCTACTATAAATATTTTTGTATATATAAGTGACATTTATTCTATTTAACTATGCATATCTTTTGGGTACATAATTCAAAAGAATATGAGTTTTCTTTTTTTTTCCTTTTTGCTTTTTTGCTGAGGCAATTGAGGTTAAGTGACTTGCCCAGGGTCACACAGCTAGGGAATGTTAAGTGTCTGAGATCAGATTTGAACTCAGGTCCTCCTGACTTCAGGTCTGGTGCTCTATCCACTGCACCACCTAGCTGCCCCAAGAATATTTATTTTCAAACACATTTTTAACTATTATTTTTCTCAATTACTTTAAAAACTACTTTTCATATTTTTTTTAATTTTGAGTTACAAATTCTTTCATTCCCTTCCTTCCCTCCCTGCTCATTTAAGAAGTCAATTTGTTTTATATGTATATATATATATATATGTACATATACATATATATATATATGCAGTTATGTATTTAATAGCCATGTAGTAAATGAAAATGTAAATAAGAAAAATAAAGAAAGTAAAAAGAGAAACCCTTGATCTTTATTCAGACTCCAAAAGTACTTTCTCTGTAAATGGACAACATCATTTTAATGCCTTAGGAATTTTTCTTGTACCATTGTATTGTTAAGAATAGCTAACTCATTCATATTTGATCATTATACAATATTGCTACTACTATGTATAATATTGTATGTATAATATTCACCTGATTCTACTCAATTGATTTTGCATCAGTTCATATAAGGCTTCTCAAGATTTTCTGAGAACATTCAAGTTTGTCAATTCTTATATGCAGTAGTGTTCCAAGTCAATCATACACCATATACCAAAACTTGTTCAGCCAATTTTGGACTGATAAACATCCATTCAATTTCCAATTATTGCCACCTTAAAATAAGTCACTACACACACACACAGACACACACACAAACACACACACACACACATTAGAAGTAAGTCCTTTTCCTTTTTTTTTTTTAATTTCTTTGGGATACAAATTTACTAGTAGTAAAAGTAATGGGGTATGCACAGTTTTACATCTCTTTGGGCATAATTCCAAATTGCTCTCCAGTCCTGTTGGATCAATTCAGTACTCTGACAACAATACATTAGTATCTCAATTTTTCCACAACTCTCTGATGTCATTTTTTTCTGTCATGTTACTCACTTACTTTCTGATTAGTATGAAAAGGTACCTCAGAGTTATTTTAATTTAAATTTCACTACTCAATAGTGGTTTAGAGTATTTTTGATATGATATAGATAGCTTTCCTTTCCTTTCCACATTATTTGACCATTTATATCAACTAGGGAATGCATATTCTTATAAATTTAATTCAGTTTTCTTTATATTTGAAAAATGAGACCTTTGAAATTCCCCAGCATGCTATTTTTCTTCTAATATTGACTGCATCCATTTTTGTGCAATAATTTTTAATTTTATGTAATCAAATTTATCTATTTTACATCCCATAGAATACTCTAATTCTTGTTTAATCATAAATTCTTCTTTTATCCATAGACCTCATAGGTAAAATACTGTTTCTCTCTTTTGTTCATGATATTATCCTTTATGTTTACATCATGTACCTATCTATACCTAGTTTCTCCCAAAATGCTTTCCAATTTTTCCAAAAATTTTTGTGAGAGTTCTCATCTGAAATTCCTGGATCTCTGTATATATAAAGTATTTGATTACTATAGTCATTTGCAACTATATATTTTGTGTACCTAATTGATTCCAGTGATCCATCACTGTTTCTCAGCCAGTACCAGATTATTTTTATGATTATTGCTTTGTAAAACAATTTGAGATTTGATACTGCTAGTCCACCCTGCTTCACATTTTTTTTTCATTTTTTTTCCCTTGATTTTTTTTGACTTTTTGTTCTTCCAGATG
>JAJPUD010009469.1:0-29246 GCA_023553655.1 Myrmecobius fasciatus
ATTTGATGTTTCTTGTGCAGTAAGATAACTGTATAGATATGTATACATGTATTGGATTTGTCATATTATTTATCATATTTAGCATGTATTAGATTACCTGCCATCTAGGGGTGGGGGCTGGGGGAAGGAGGGGAAAAGCTTGGGAAAAAAAAGTTTTTCAAAGGTCAATGTAGAAAAGTCACTCATATGTTTTGTAAATAAAAAGCTTTTAATAATAACAAAAAAAGAAATAGGTAAAATTCACATATAGCATTAAATATCCATCTTCTTCCCTGGAAGATAATGCTCATTCTAGTTTGATAGTTTATTCATGGCTGCAATCCAAGTTCCTTTGCCTTTTTGTATTATCTGCTTCTAGGCCCTTTAATCCTTTAATGTATAAATTGAGAGATCCTGAGTGATTCTCATTATAGATCCTCTGTATTTGAATTGTTTCTTTCTAGTTGCTTGCAATATCTTTTCCTTGCTTTGATAGTCCTGAAATTTAGCTGCAATATTCCTTGAAAATTTAATTTTGGGGTCTCTCAGAAAGTGATTGGTAAATTCTTTCAATGGCTATTTCATCTTCTGATTCTAAAACTTCAGGACAGTTTTCTTTCATGATTTCCTGTAAGATAATGTCTAGATTCTTTTTTCAACATGGCTTTCAGGAAATCTAATAATCCTTAGATTGTCTCTCCTAGATCTATTTTCCAGGTCAGTTGTTTTTCCCAGGAGATATTTCATATTTTCTTTTATTTTTTTTTCATTTTTTGTTTTTGTTTGACTGATTCATTCACTTCCATTTGTTCTACTCTAATTTTTAATGTATTATTTTCTTCAGCTACCTTTTTTAGCTCCTTTTGTAATGGGCTAATTTGTTCATTGCATACTTTTTTCTATTTCACCAATTCTGTTTTTCAATGAATTGGTATCTTCTTTATATTTCTTTTGTAGGGTATTACATCCTTCTTGCAATGATCTCATTTCATTTCCCCAGTTTTCTTGTAACTCTCTTTTGAGATTCCTTATGCAGTCTTTCAGGAAAGCCTTGTGAAATAGGGACCAGATCATGTCTCCCTTTGTGGCTTCCTCTGGAGTTGCTTTACCTTTATGAACTTCAGCATCTGAGGTCTGTTCTATTCTCTCAGTGCATAAAAGCTGTCTATGGTGAGAGTTCTTTTTCATTTTTTACTAATTGTTTTAAAGCTGGAGATTTGTTTGAAACAGAGAAGTGACTGTTGCTTTAATGTGCCCTGGAGCAATTCTGCTGATTGACTTCTGGTGCTGGGCAATCTTTGCCAGGTCCAGGGTTCTCAATGGTTTACAATCTATCTTTTCCCAAAGGTAGATCTGCCAAAGCACCTGCCCACAACAAGGGTTTACAGAAACTTCCCAGATGCTTAGAAACTGGCACACTTTGAGTCCAGGCCCAGCTTCCTGCTCTGTCTCCTGGAGCTGCTGTCTGAGCTAGGTAAACTGATCCCTTGCCCACCTGAAACAGGCCTGTTCTGACATTCCCCCAAGGTAACTATTTCTGGTAATGTCTTGTACTCCAAATATATGGGGGTGCTTTGACTCCAAAATCAATTTAGAGGCTTAATCAGCTAGTGGTTTAAGAGAAGGTCAGAGGAGGTCACAGAGAGTAGTATCTGCACTCTGCCATTTTGGCTCTGCCCAACCCCCTCAATTCACAGTTTTGAAATCAATTAATAATCTAAAAGTTTATTAACTAATTTATACTACTAGTAAAAAAACAAGCATATGGCCAAAATGAGCATTGCATAATAAAATAGATCTTAAAAACAAACTATTTTGTTTAGCAGAATCACTTTAGTTAAGAATGGGAAAATAATAAAGGATTTCCATATGATATATCAAAGGACTGCAAATAGGACAACTCCTTAATCTGAAAAGGGTTGGGTGGAGGATACAAAATAAGAGTGGAATTGAGGTTGGCATCTCTGCAGATAGATCAGGTACATGTTTCATGTGCAAAATATTTTATTTTTCTATGAAGACTGAATGAATATTTGTCATGCATTTATTCTCATATATTAGAGTTCTCTAACATGAAAAATTTGCTACTATAGCTATCCTGTGGGTTTTAGAATAAGCAGAAAATAAAACACAAATTTGATATCTGTTATAATGATAGAGTGACCAGAAACATTAACACTTTATACAAATAAAAATATTAGTCTAGAAATGGACAAAATATTTTTTCAATAATGTTATAACAAAATAATGCCAATTTTTTCTAGGAAAAATATTACACCACACAGTTTTATGTTAAATCATGGCAATCATATTAATAGGTACCTTTTAGCAATACATGTTGTTGGTTAGGATGTTCCAAGTTTGAATGTTCATATGTAGTGACTTTCATGGAACATAATCTTGATGGGAATTGCAATGAATTGCCTCAATTTGTGGAATAGTACCTTAGAAAGAAGAAAAAAAACAGCATTGTATCAAATTTAGGATTGAATTAACAGGAAAAATTCCTATAAACTATGGATGTCTCAATTCCAAATGGGATCCATTAACAGACAAAAGCTATTCCCTCTATCCTCTATCCTCTACCATGACCAGCCAGATGACCACTTGTCAGGTATGTTACAGATAGGATTTCTTTTCAGGCATTAGTTGAATTAATTAACTATTGAAGTAGCTTTTAATGGTGAAATTATCTGATTTCATGATTAACTTAAAAAGACAGACGATGCCTATTGTTTTCTGTAACTGATCAGATGACTAGCCTAGGATCAAAATAATAAAGAACTATGATAGTTCCTAAAACTGTAACTAAAATTACTAAGACCTCATCTGTTATAGGAAGAAGACTATATAACAGATAGAATTCCATGAATTCACAGCTCATGAAAGGTGGACATGTTTGTGGCTATTTTTTTTCTGTTTAATTTCCAGTAGTCAGAATGTATATTGTTTGTTTGCCCTAATTTATTCACTCTGCATTGATTCTTGGAGATATTGCAATGCTTCACTATATTAAATCATATTTTTGGTTTCATACAGCAAAGTAATATTTTAGTACATTCATATACTATATAATTTATTTAGTCATTCTCAACTAGATGAGTATCAACTGTTTTCCCCGAGACTTCATAAAGTTATTCCTGAATCAAAGGATAGGCACAATTTTATAGCTCTTTGGAGAGAGATCCAAATTATTCTACAGAATGGTTGGAGCACTGTACAAGCAACACTGCAGTGCATTAGTGTACCTATTTTTCTACTTCTCCAGCATTTATCATTTTACTTTTCAAACAAATTAGCCATTCTGAAAGACATGAGATAATACTTCAGAATTGCCTTAACTTGCATTTCTCTAATCAATGGTGATTTAAAGCATTTTTTCATGACTATAAATAGCTTTGATTTCTACTTCTGAAAATTGTCAGTTCATATTCTTTGATTATTTCTCAATTCATGAATGGCTCTTTTAATTCGTCCTTTTTTTTTTTGCTTTTATTTTTCTGAGATTCTACTCCAGTCCCTTATTTTAATTCTCTGTGTGTCTTTTTGTTCAAAGAAGTCTTTTGTAAACAACATATTTTTTGGATTTGGGTTTTTATCCATTATTCTATTTTTTAATGTGTGAGTTCATCACATTCACTTTTACAGTTATGATTACTGTGTCAGGGTATCCTTTTTTCTTATGCTTTCTTTATTTCTGAGCTTATTCCAACATAATTAACTCATTCCAATGCCCTGTTTTTATGGAAACTTCTAACTACTTTAATAATGATAAAGTTCTTAGAAGTTATTAGATTTCACCTTCCCATATAAAAATGTAAACAACTGAACAGTGAATCTCTTATGAATTCTCTTTGATCTTTATCATTTTATACATCTCTTTAGTCTTCTGTTTCAATGTCAACTTTTCTATTAAGCTATTTTTTTTCATTTGGAAGCTTGATATTCCTAATTCCCCTGAAGTATTATATTTTGTTTTACTGGATACATTATTCTTGGATCTTTGCCTTCCAAGATACCATATTCTAATTCCTGTATTTTTTTAATGCAGAAGATGCTAAATCATGTGTGTTCCTTACCATGGCTCCACAATATTTGAATTATTTATTTCTGGCTGCTTACCATATTTTCTCCTTTACCTGGGAGTACACATACATATGACTACAATGTTCCTGGGAATTTTCACTTAGGGATCTCCTTCAGGAGGTGATTAGTGGACTCCTTTGTTTTCTATTTTGCCCTCTTAATCTAAGATATCAAGATAATCTTCCTTTATAATTTCCTAAAATCTTAAGTTTTGACTCTTTTCTCAATCATGACTTAGTTCAATAATTTTTAATTTTTCTCTCCTGGATCTGTTGTCAGGTTCAATTGTTTTTCTGTTGTGATATTTCATATTTTATTTTATTTTTTTCATTCTTTTAATTTCACTTTATTTTTTCTTGAAGTCTTATGGAGCTATTAGCTTCCATTACGGCAATTACAATTTTTAAGGAGTTATTTCCTTTTTTTTCTTGCATTTTTTTGTTTTCCCCAGTTAAATGTAAAAATAATTTTAATATTCATTTTTAAAACTTTGAGTTCTAAATTCTCTCTCTCTCTCTCCCCATCCCTTCTAATTAAGAAGATAAATAGGAATTATTTTCTTTAGTTAGCTTTTGTGGCTCTTTTCCCATTTGGCCTATTCTTCTTTTTAAGGAACATTTTTCTTTAGTGAAATTTTATGCATCTTTCACCTTTTGGCTAATTTCCAAGGTATTATTTTCTTTAGCATTTTTTTCCATGTCTTTTAGTGAGCTCTTAGTTTTCTTTTCATAATTGTCTTGCATCATTCTCTTGCATCATCATCAGGAAGATTATCTTGATATCTTAGATTAAGAGGGCAAAATAGAAAACAAAGTAGTCCACTAATCACCTCCTGAAGGAGATCCCTAAGTGAAAATTCCCAGGAATATTGTAGTCATGTGTATATGTACTCCCAGGTAAAGGAGAAAATATAGTAAGCAGCCAGAAATAAATAATTCAAATATTGTGGAGCCATGGTAAGGTAAGTCTCTTCTCAATTTTTCCTCCATCATTCTTTTCCCTTTCCTTAACTCGTTTAAGAGTTCTCAAGTTAAAATTGAGTTCTGACTATCTGGGGTTAGGGAGGCACTGTGACAAGTGTTAGCCTTTTTATGCTGCTATTTTCAGAACTGGTGCTGGTCTATGGTTTTGCAAGTTTTCAGTGTTTTCAAGGTGCTGTGATCCAGAGATAGATGTGGCCACTGTTGTCTTGGTCTGTGATTAGTGTTTATTCTGGAAAGTCCTCTGTTCCCTTTCAGCTACAAGAGTTAGCGTTATGTTTAACATATATTGGATTACTTGTTGTCTGGGGGAGGGAGTAGGAGGAAAGGAGGGAAAAATATTTAATACAAGGCTTTGCAAGGGTGAATGTTGAAAATAATCTAAGCATATGTTTTGAAAACAAAAAGCTTTAATAATAATAAAAGTTAGTGTTCCTATCAGTCCTCAAACTGAGAAGTAGGCTTCTAATGACAGATCTTTATGACCTATTGCCAATCATTCTGACTTTTTTCTTGCCACTGAATTTTCATGACTCTGGAAGAAAGAGAGATGCTGGTGATGGTGCAAATCTGTTTCAATTAAATCCAATTCATGGACTAATCAAGATATTATCTTGTGAAATCATTCTTCTTCAAAACAGAAGCTGAATGACAATGTACACAATGCTTTCTTCATAACAATACTTTGAGATTACAGTACAGTATCTTGAATATCTTGAAAAGTGATTGTTTTCTTATTACATGTTTCCTGTCTTTGGGGGACTTAAACCAATGCTAAAGCTTAGGTATCACAAACAATTCATGACTTACGACTCTGCAGCAGTATAGTCTAACTCTATTTGTTATGCAAAATTATGCATAAATATATTGAACTGTCTTTGTCCATCATTTTTGGACATTTCCTAATACTCCACTTCAGGCACATAATGTGTGCCAGACCCCCTTAAATGTATCAGGCCTTTCAGTCTACCACACTAACCTCCTGATTTTTTTTAACCCTTTCCTTCTTTCTATCTGAAGTTATGTGTTCTGCATACTCTTCCAGCAAAAGACCCTTCTCTGTTAGATTATAGGCAACACTAATAAAGATCACTCCATGCCAAAATTTTTGTTAGTGATACCAGCCCATGATTTATCTTAATGAAACTACATAAATATGACTATATAACTATATGATTATAAAAAATGCTCTCAGAGGGTTTTCTTTTCTTTTTTTTTTTTTTGCTTTTGCTTTTTGCTTAGGCAATTGGGGTTAAGTGACTTGCCCAGGGTCACACAGCTAGGGAATGTTAAGTGTCTGAGACCAGATTTGAACTCAGGTCTTCCTGACTTCAGGGCTGGTGCTCTATCCACTGCGCCACCTAGCTGCCCCTCTCTCAGAGGGTTTTCAAGAAGCACAATATATCAACATAATTTTGATCAGATCAATCTTAAAATTTCCCTCAAATCATAGAGCATTATAAAATGGACTATTCATTCTATCTTGGCATAAAAGTAGATGCTTACTTAGCCTTCTCATAATAATAAGTAATAATAAAAATTTTTAAAAATATATTTTTTTGAAATGTTTTAAGGCTAGGGCATCTAGGTGGCACAGTGGAGAGAGTACCAGCCCCAAAGTCAGGAGGACCTGAGTTCAAATCGGATCTCAGACACTTAACACTTCCTGGTTGTATGATCCTGGACAAGTCACTTAACCCCAATTGCCTCATTAAAAAATGCTTTGAGGTATTCAAAGTGTTTGAGAGTTAAATGATATTATCATAAACATTTTATAGATAAGGATATTGAAGCCGTCAGAGGTGAATTTCTTACCTGAAATCATACAACTCAAAAGTATCTAAGGTTGGATTTGAATTCAGGTCTTGCTTATTTCAGATCTACTAGAGAGAGAAAGTTTGGAATCAGGAACCACTCTAATTGTACTACAAGTTAATAGAGTTTCATTGGTACTCCTTACAACTTCCCCAAAAGGGAACCAAATGACCCTGTGACCAAGGCCTATTATTAGTTCCATATCTCTTATCAGGAGGGAGCATTGCTTGGAGAGCAGAATGGGGAGGTGAACTAAAGTGATGATAGATATAGCACATTCTTCTCAGGACTTAGACCTCTTTAACTGCCAGAATCATAAGACATTGACCAATACAGAACTTGTCTCTTTATGTTTGAGTCTTTTTTCTATCTGTCCTTAACAGCAACCCTAAAATTTTAAATCCTAAAATTTTGGCAGAAAACAAATACCTGTCTTGGAATCTCTATGCACAGTCTTCTCTACTTGATTTGTTGAATTTTAAACTAAATATACCTTTTTGGCCTCTTGCTACTTATCTTTTTCTACTATCTATCTTGATCTCTGAGTCATGCATTTAATTCCCTGTACTTCCATAACCCTTCTTAATTTGACAAATCTCCTGGCAATAAAGCCTTACTTGCTAAATATCTCTTAGACTCCCCTTGTTTTCCTTCTTCTAATTTGCTTCATTTAAATGTTGTATAGACCCAAAATGAGGCTTTCTATCCCAAGGTTTGCATTATTCTTTTTACAAAGAATATTCTACTAGGACAGCTCTCACTAATACATTGCCCCTCTTGTTAAACTAGGTGATGGCTTGAAAAACCCAGTTTTCTATCTTCTTTTATCTCTTTCTGCAAGACCCTTAAATGTCCTTATTCTGACACTTCTAAATCTGCATTGTCTCAAAGAGGAGTTTGAATTAATAGGCTGGGCTTATTGGCTTCTGATGCTAGATAAAGGCCTGTCCTTAAGGATATTGGGGGCAGGAATTCTCCCTGCAGGTGCACACATGCAGGTTGGGTAGTTAGTATCTTAATAGCATAACTGAGGAGTATATAAGACAGTTTGAAAATAGGAATTATGCCTTCCTAACAAAAACTCACTTGGTACCCAAGGCTGTGTTCTTGCTTATAATAGTGGTACATGGATCTCCTAATAGGCTCCTTTGTACTTTGATTATAGCAGATTTCCAAGCAGATAAAGAATACAAAGCCTTCTTTAAACAGACAAATGAGAATTACTCATTATTAGTTCCAAACGCCACAGATAAAAATCACTTAGATATTGTGCTTAGCAAATGCTGAGTCTCCTTTTCTTGCTGCAGCCTTGGGAAGCTCAAACATTTTTCTTATCTTGTATTTTGTCAGTCAAAAGAGAGCTATGACCCTTACAACTAAGCACCAAATTCCCTCAGGTAGCATCAGTTTGCAAATTCCATTTGTACACAGGATTTCAGCACCACACTTCCTCAATCTGATTTATGTCACCAGGCCAAATAAATATAATGACTGTCTACAATAGTCTAGATGCTATGGGGGAAAAGAATATTATTTTTAAAATATAATAAAGCTAACCATCTGTCATAAAGCTTACAAATTTTTGGAGAGACAAGGCAGATGCATGTGTAAAAGGTAACCAAAAATACTAGTTCCAAAATGAATATTTGAGAATGTAAGTACCTTAGAACATTAATAGGCATTAAGTTCCTAATATGGTAAAGAGTGTGTCATTGTCTCTGGGTGGATTAGAATGTAAATACAGACTCCCAGTCAAAGGGAAGAAAGCCCAGGAAATGGAGGAGGGAGCTTTCATGTTAGGGTCTATATAATCCTGTGTTTTGCAGTTAACACTTTGCACTCTTCTACTGAGGACACTTTGTCTGCTGAGAGTTGTCCTTTCTCAGGAGACCTTAAGAAATCTTTTTTGCTTTTTACCTTCAGAGTCTCTGATCTTAGTTTGTTTGAGTAAGGGAAACTGTCACATACAAGGCAGAAGTATGAAATACAGAAGCATAAGTACAACACTCCAGACTATGATCTGAATCCAATTAATATACCATTGGGCAATATTAGACAAAATTAAAATACAACAAAACATAGATAATGTTACACTTTAAAATTGGTTTGATATACCCTCCATAGGGATGCTTATATATACATTTTATCCACTATTTCTATATGAGCTTGACACCACAGAGCTACATGATCTCTATGATCTTGTCTACTTCTGATATTCTATTATTCTTTTTTGCAATTATTTAATATTTCATTTTTCCCCAATTACATTTAAAACTTTTTTAACATCTGGTTTTTTTTTAAACTCTGAATTCCAGATTCCCTCTTTTCCTCCTCCTCTCCCCCTCCTTGAGAAGACAAGTAATTCAGTATAGGTTATACATGTGTAATTATGCAAAACATTTCCATAAGAGTCATATCATAAAAGAGAACAAAGACAAAAAGTGCCCTCAATAAAAGTAAAGTTTATTTTTATTTTTTTAATTAAAGCTTTTTATTTGTATAACATATGTATGGGTAGTTCCTTAGCATTGATCTTTACAAAGCTTTCCGTTACAAATTTTACCCCCAGTCCCCTCCTCTTCCCTAGATGGCAGGAAGTCCACTACATATTAATTAAAATACTTGACAAGTTATGCAAGAAAAATCCTATCTATAAGAAAAAAAAAGAAAATCAGAGAAAGGAAACACAATGAAAGCAAACATCAATACAGAGCATGAAAATGTTATGTTGTGGTGCACATTTCACATAGCTCTCTCTGGATGTATATGGCTCTCTTCACTGAACAATTGGAACTGGTTTGAGACAATTCTTTGTTGCAGAGAGCCATGTCCACCAGAGATGATCATCATGTATTATTGATGTTGCTGTGTATAATGATCTCCTGGTTCTGCTCGTTTCACTCAGCATCAGTTCATGCAAGTCTCTCCAGGCCTCTTCAAAATCGACCTGCTGGTCATTTCTTACAGAGCAATAATATTCCATAACATTATATACCATAATTTATTCAGCCACTTTCCAATTGATGGGCATCCATTCAGTTTCCAGTTTCTAGCCACTACAAAAAGGACTGCCACAAACATTTTTGCACATGTGGGTCCCTTTCCTTCCTCTAAGATCTCTTTGGTATATAAGCCCAATAGAAACACTGCTGGGTCAAAGGGTATGCACAGTTTGATAACTTTTTGAGCATATCTCCAAATTGCTCTCCAGAATGGTTGGATCTGTTCACAGTTCCACCAACAATGTATTAGTGTCCCAGCTTTCCCACATCCCATCCAGCATTCATCATTATCTTTTCCTGTCATTTTAGCCAATCTGAAAGGTGTGTAGTGGTACCTCAGAGTTTTCTTAATTTGCATTTCTCTGATCAATAATGATGTGGAGCAACTTTTCATATGACTAGAGATGGTTTTAATTTCATCATCTGAATATTGTCTGTTCATATCCCTTGACCACTTATCCATTGAAGAGTGGCTTCGAATTCTTATAAATATGAGACAATTCTCTATATATTTTAGAAACAAGACATTTATCAGAACCATTAAATGTAAAGATGATTTTCCAATTTGATGCTTCCCTCCTAATCTTGTCTGCATTAATTTTATTTGTACAGAAACTTTTTAACTTAATATAATCAAAATTGTCTATCTGGTGTTCAATTAAGAGTTCCAGATCTTCTTTGGACATAAATTTATTACATCTCCCCAGGTCTGAGAGGTGAACTATGCTATGTTCCTCTAATTTGCTTACAATATCACTCTATCTAGATCATGAACCCATTTTGATCTTATCTTGGTATGTGGTGTTAGGTGTGGGTCAATCCCTAATTTCTTCCACACTTGTTTCCAATTTTCCCAGCAGTTTTTGCTGAATAGTGAGTACCTATCCCAAAAGCTGGGGTCTTTGGGGTTAACAAATGCTAAATTGCCAAAGTTATTGCCTAGATTGTCCTGATATCCTATCCTATGCCACTGATCGACTGCTCTATTTCTCAGGCTGTACCAAATGGTTTTGATGACCGCTGCTTTCTAATATAGTTTTAAATCTGGTACATCAAGGCCACCTTCATATGCCTTTTTTTTCATTAATTCCCTTGAAATTCTTGACCTTTTGTTCTTCCAAATGAACTTTGCTACTACTTTTTCTAGATCTGTAAAATAATTTCTTGGGAGTTTGATTGGTATGGCACTAAATAAGTAGATTAGTTTGGGTAGTATTGTCATTTTTATTATATTCCCTCGACCTAACCATGAGCATTTAATGTTTTTCCAATTGACAAGGTCTGATCTTATTTGTGTGGAAAGTGTTTTGTAGTTTAGTTCTTATAGTTTCTGATTTTTCCTTGGCAGATAGATTCCCAAATATGTTATACAATCATCCGTTATTTGGCATGGAATTTCTTTTTGTATCTCTTGCTGCTGAACTTTGTTGGTAAT
Source organism: Myrmecobius fasciatus (assembly GCA_023553655.1). Lineage (NCBI taxonomy): Eukaryota > Metazoa > Chordata > Mammalia > Dasyuromorphia > Myrmecobiidae > Myrmecobius > Myrmecobius fasciatus. Next base: position 11,298 of record JAJPUD010009469.1, read on the forward strand.
ATACAAAAATGCTGATGATATATGTGGATTAATTTTGAATCCTGCAACTTTACTAAAGTTGTGAATTGTTTCTAGTAGTTGTTTTACTTGAGTCTCTAGGGTTCTCTAAGTATACCATAATGTCATCTGCAAAGAGTGATAATTTGGTTTCTTCATCACCTACTCTAATTCCTTTTATCTCTTTTTCTTCTCTTATTACCAAAGCTAACATTTCTAATACGATATTAAATAGTAATGGTGACAGTGGGCAGCCTTGTTTCACTCCTGATCTTATTGGGAGTGGTTTTGTTTTGTCTCCATTACATATGATGTTTGCTGATGGTTTTAAGTAGATGCTACTTTTCATTTTAAGGAAAAACCCATTTATTCCTACACTCTCTAGTGTTTTTAATAGGAATGGGTGTTGGATTTTATCAAATGCTTTTTTTGCATCTATTGAGATAATCATATGGTTTTTGTTAGTTTGGTTATTAATATAATTGATTATGCTGATAGTTTTCCTAATATTGAACCAGCCCTGCATCCCTGGTATAAATCCTACTTGGTCATAGTGTACTATCCCAGGGATGACTTTCTGTAATCTCATTGCTAATATCTTATTCAAAATTTTTGCATTAATATTCATTGTTTTTACCTCCTTTTTTAAAAAAATCTTATTTTACCACCTTTTTCCTCTTTTCCACAGTATGATAACCTTTCCCCCTCTAGTTTTCTTTTTCATATTATCAAAGTAATATCTAGTTAAATACACCTCCAAACTTTAAGCATCCCTATAGTGGAAATAAAGTTCTCATGAGTCCTTTCTTTTTTACCGTTTCATGCTTCTCTTGAGTTCTGTGTTTGGAGGTCAACCTCCTAACAAAGAAAAGTTTAAAAAAAAGAGCATGCTTCAATTTGTATTGAGATACAATCAGTTCTTTCTCTGGAAAGATAGCATTTTTCATCATAAGTCCTTCAGAGTTCTCTTAGAGCTTTGTATTGCTGAGAATTGCCAAGTCATTCATAATCATTTTACAATATGTTACTTTGTACATAGCATATTTCACTTTGGATAAGTTCATGGAAGTCTTTCTAGGTTTTTTTTTTTTCTGAGAGCTCATATTCATCATTTCTTATAATACAATAATGTTTCCTCATAATCACATACTACAATTTGTTCAGCCATTCCCCATGATGGGCATCCTCCTCTTTGTCCTCAGAAAAGTGCTGTTACATTTTTGTACATATAGATCACTTTCCTTTTTATTTTTTATCTCTGTTGGAATAGACACTTAATAGTGGTATTGCTAAGTCAAAAAGATTGTTTGGCTTTATAGTCCTTTGGGTATAGTTTCAAATTGCTCTAAAGAGTGATTAAATCAAATCACAACTTCACCAACAGTACCTTTATGTCTCGTTTTTCTCACATTCCCTACATTACCCATAACTTTACTTTTCTGTCCTATTAGCCTATCAAATAGATATGAAAGAATACCTTTGAATTGCATTACTTTGCATTTCTCCCATCAATAGTGACTTAGAACATTCCTTTAAATGGCCACAACTAGCTTAGATTGCTTCATTTGAAAAACTGTTCATATTTTTTGATCATTCATCAATTGGGGAATTACTTATTTTTTTAATTTAATTCAGTTCTCTAAAACCTAGAAAAATGAAGATTTTATCAAGTATCAAGAAAAAAAAAACTTGCTTCAAAATTCATTTCCCAATTACTAATGTTTTTATTTCCCCTCCCTCTTTATTCTATTGTCTTTTGTCTTTCACTTTGTCCCTCCTCAGATGTGTTTTGCTTCTGACTATTACCTCCCCCGAACTACCCTTCCTTCTATCATCTTCTCTTACCTTTTTCCTCTCCTACTTTTTGATAGGTAGGGTAAAATAGATTTCCATACTTAATTGAGTGTGTTTGTTATTCCTTCTTTGAGTAAATATTGATGACAGTAAGATTCACTTACTCTCTCATATGTCCCCCCTCTTTTCCCTTCAATTGTAATAGCTTTTTCTTGTCTCTTTGCAAATGCAAAATAACATTCAACTAACACCTGTACCCTCTGTGTGTGTGTATATATATATATATATATATATATATATATATGTATACATATATATATATACAAACATATATTAATACAGGTAAATATATTAACATATATAATATATGAATATATAAATAATATATACATATATATTAATACACACATATATATACACACACACACATATATATACAACTGCCCTAATAATGAGAAAATTTTTAAGAGTTACAATTATCATCTTTCCATGTAGGAATGTCAACAATATAATCTTATTAAGTCCTTTATAATGTTCCTTTCCTGTTTACCTTTTTATGCTTCTCTTGAGTCTTGTATTTGAAAGTGAAGTTTTCTATTCAGCTCTGATCGTTTCATCGAGAATGCTTGAAATTCTTTATTTAAAATGCTTTAATACTATGTCCCTTGCCCTCTATGATATCATATCCCAAGCTTTCCAGTCCTTTAATGTAGAAGCTGTTAAATCTTGTTTTATCCTGACTATGGGTCCACAATACTTGAATTGTCTCTTTCTGACTGCTTGCAATATTTTCTCCTTGACATGAGAGATCTGAAATCTGGCTTTAATATGCCTGAGATTTTTTTTTTCTTTTGGGATCTCTTTAAGGGTAAACAGTGGATTTTTAAAATTTCTATTTTACCCACTGGTTCTAGACTATAAGAGCAGTTTTCCTTGATAATTACTTTAAATATGATGCAGAGGCTATTTTTTGTTTATGGTTTTCAGATAGTCTAATAATTGTTACATAATTTCTCCTGGATGGGTTTTCCAGTGTAATTATTTTTACAATGAGATATTTCACATTGTCTTCTATATTTTTCACTCTTTTAGTTTTATTATTTCTTGATTTCTCATAAAGTTATTATCTTACATTTGCTCAATTCTACAAACTTTTGTACCTCCTTTTCCATTTAGCCAGTTTTATTTTGTAACCCATTATTTGCTTCATTGGCTTTCTGTCTTTTCTTTTCTTTTTTTCTTTTTTACCATTTGGTAAGATCTATTTTTAAAAGAGTTATTTCTTCACTAATTTTTGCATTTCCTCTATTGTTGACTTGCTTTTCATGACTGTCTTGCATCAGTCCTATATCTCTCCTTAATTTTTCCTCTACCTTTTTTACTTCATTTTCAAAATCATTTTTAAGCTCTTCCATGACTTGAGACTAATTCACATTTTTTCTTCGATGCTTTGGTTGTAGGAGCTTTGACTTTGTCATCATCTGAGCATTTTCATCCTCTTGGTCACCATAGTAATACTTTATAGTCAGAAATCTTTTGTTGTTGTTGTTGTTGTTGTTGTTGTTATATGCTTGTTTCCAGCCTAATACTTGACTTTAACTTTTTGTTAAAGTAGAGCATTTCTTTCAAGGTGAATGGTGTGTTACCCCAAGATTTAGGGTGTTCATGCAGCTATTTTCAGAAATTATTTTAAGGACCTGTAAGTTTTCAGTTCTTCCAAGGTGGTATAATCCAAGGAGAGCTCTTTACTTCTTTCTTGGCTCTACTCTCTTAGTGACCACAAATGCTCTTTCCTTCCTACTATTGTGAGGAAGGTCCTTCTTCCACTGTGGCTATAAACTTTAGTGCTTCTTCTCACCCTGGGAATAGCACTAAGGACTGTGATCCAGATCTGAGTATGAACAAGGGAAGAGTTCTCTCTCAGTGCTAGCAAAGTAACCTGTGTAATTTCTTTCTGACCAGTTGTTCAAATCTCTTACCATTCATGGACAGAGAGCTCTGGAAGCAGCTGCTGCCTCTACTGATTCAGTAGCTTCCATGCCTGCTCCTGGTTTGATGGGAAAGGTGCTTCACTGTTACCCCAGTGATACCATCTTGATGACCATCTAAGTTGTCTTTGTCATCTGGGCAGAGAGTTATGAAACTGCCACTGCTGCCACTGATTCAGTTGCTCCAAGTCTTGCTCCTGATTTGCTGGAGTCAAGTCTCAGCTGAAGTGTCTTTTGTTGAATTGTCCTTCACTTTCATCCTGACACAAACAGACCTTTCTTACCAGTGTTCAAAGTTGCTTTGGAGTGGGAAATTGTTTTATTCCATCTTTTTGTGGGCTCTGACATTCTGGAATTTGTTCAGTCATTATTTAAAGTTATTTCAAGGGTTTGGGGCAAAGTTCAGATGAATCTCTATATTCATACTACCATTTTAGCTCAAATTGATATTCTATGATTCTAGGACTACTAGGAGGAAAGAAAAAATACAATAGAGAGATATTGTGGTGCAATGGAAAGTACATGAGATTGTAGCATAAGGGAATCCCAGCTCTATCACTTACTATACCTGTGACTTGGGCAATTCTCCTCACCTTTTTGGGGCTCAGTTTCTTCAATTGTAAAAAAAGAGTGCTTGACTACTCTAGGGACATTTTTATTCCAAATCTAACAGATTATGTAATATTATTATGAAGTTTCAAGCTTGGGAATTTGGGGGATCGGTAATGCCAATAGTAGATTAAGTGTTTTAGTTGATCCTTGAGAAAAGATTCAGTTTTCACATGCTAAGTTTAATGTAAAATTCAAGGGAAATTATGGTGAAAAGGAATAGCTTTGAAATAGAAAAATGAATCTAGAATTAAGAAGGACTTCATGTTATCCTATCAGTTTATGGATGAGGGAACTAAGGCTCAAGATAGTTAAATTACCTCCTCAAAGTCAAAGATGTAGGATGTATCAGAGTTAGACTATGAACCAATCTCACCTTTGAGCCACTGTTCTTTCTGATCTCAAAACATTATACTTTGAAAAACTGGATGTTTTCCCATGTATTTCATGAGTAATAGAGAGAAACTCTAGGAGAGTCAGAGCAGGAAAAGAATGTTTTATGTATAAAGATGACTTCCTAGAAGATGTATCATTTGAATTTAGCCTTGAATAATAGTCTTATATAAGAGTCTTTTGGTAACAATATTTTGGCTAGAAAGAGCATAAAGGTTACAGAGACTTGAAAGAAAAAAAATAAATATATAGGACATGGTGTTAAGATTGGTTTCGCTGGAACATAAAGAGTACCAGATGTAAAACTGGAAAGATAGGAAAGGATCAAATTTTAGAGGACTTTGAAATTCCTAGAAGTATATTTTACATTATTTACATTACTAGGCTCTGGATATTATAATATATTTCCTGAGGGTACTATTTCCTGAGGCAGGGCCTATGTATTTAATATTTGCATCCCCAGCTAGTCACACTATCTTTTGCACAAGAAAATATTTCAGAAATGTTTACTGTGTTGAATATAACACAGAAAAAGAATGAAACCATAATGCATTTAGATAACCTGTATATTCACTAATCCCCATTTTAAGTAAGACAAATAAGAAAACCGAGATTTAAATATTAAGTGACTTGTTCATCATTGTAGAAATGGTAAGTGCCAGAGACAGAATTTGAACAAAGATCTCTCCTGATTCCAAATCTTACATTCTTTCCATTTTGGCATGTTGTTTTATTATTTTTAATTTTTAATTCTTTTGTTTTTTGTTTTTATTTTGTTTTCCTTTGTTTTAATGCTTTCAAGGTTCAAAAAAACCCAGGTAATCCCCTTGACATTTTCTCTGTTGTTTTTGTTCAGTCATTCCAGAACTGTCCAACTCTTTGAAGTTTATTCTGGTAAAGATACTGAAATAGTTTGCTATTTCTTTCTCCAGTTCATTTTACACATGAGAAAACTGAGGCAAACAGAATTAAATGATTTGCCTAGGGCCATACATTTATTATCTAAGACCAGATTTGAACTTAAGAAGATGTCTTCCTGATTCCAGGTCTAGTACTCTATCTACTGTGCCATCTAGTCACCCTGGCATTTTATCTAATTCATTTTGTTTTGCCAGTTGCATTTTATCTCAAGTCAATTCTACCCACCCCCTAGCCAGTAGCCTTTGTATGTCTCACAGTTAACCATAAAACTGGCATTTAGGAAAGTAGAAATGTGGAACTTAGTGAAAAATATTTTTGCTGTCACTATAAATGAATATTTGCCAGCCAGTGACTCAGCAACCTTTGCTTAGGAAGAGGGAGTAAATATTGCCTTTAGATTCTGAAACTGGAGGCTCTAATTACAAACCACACACCTTAAATCAGAAGATTAATTAATTAGAAAAAACCAGTAAAAGTCAAGCTACCCCATTAGCTTAAATGACTTTTGTATGAACCTGTGATTTATTAGTGGTAAAAGACTGTACTTAGAATTTTTCTCCTCAAATTAAGTTAGAATGACTAATTACTACTTTCAAACATATGATTTATTCCAGGCCCTAGACTCCTGGGCTAGTGATGGAAACTGAGCATTTGTAAACTTATAATTGTTGTCAAGCTACAGACTCAATATTCGTTTCTTGGAGGTCAGAAACCATATTCTTTTATTATTATAAATCACTTTGACTTTTAATGAGTCACTGGAAAACAATTACTTTCTGATCAGTGAGCTATTCTGAAAAGTGATCCTAGGTATCTTTGGACAAATAATGAGGTATTTTAGTTTCAGGGACCTGAGTATTCCTGTACAGAAAGACTGCAGTATAATGAGTCGAAATGTGATTGGATTCATTGAATGAGAGCTAGATGGACTTTCAAGAGAACGGCTGATTTATTCCTTTCCCTCCCAGCAGGAAAAAGGACAAGATTAGTTCTGGCCAGATTCTGTATGATCTAAATCTAATCCAATTTGGGAAGAATTTCTTATTGTCCTTTCTTCAGTTTTAGATATGTTATGGAATCAAGGCAGAGAGAAAATATTAAATAAAACAAGGCAAGGCTGAAGATGAAGACTACAAATAGATATAGAGGGATAAACCCAGAGAACTGACTTAATTTTGGCATTTGAAGTAGAAGTAGGATTTAAATTTAAATTATTTAAATTAAATAAATTAAATAAAATCATTTTAAAATAGTTCAAAGTCCAACAAATAAAAGGATTTTAAAGGGCTAAGGAAGCCTATGAAACTATGTCCTCTGATCCTAGGGCTGGTTGTTCTTTCTGCTGGCTTGTTTTACAGTAGACCATTCTTCTATCTTGAAAATCATCGTCAGACAGCTAAAGAAATAGAAACAATCCCAGATTTAGTTGGTGCTGAAGTTTTCCCAAGATGTTTTAGAGAGTTTAAAGTAGCCTTAAAGAATACGACATGAATCAGACTTTAGGACTTACTCTTCTATCTTCTCTCAGTAAGGTGCTAGAGATCACTCAGGTTTTTCATATGTAGGATTACTTGAAACTAATTGATAATTTCCAGGTCACATCTGACTGAACTGGATCTCCTAAAATCATTAGTGAGCTAAATTGATGCCATTATAGACTCAATAATTTTTATCAGAATTAGACCAGACTCAAACAACACAAATCAAGTTGGTTCATTATATTCAACAAGTTTTCTGTCAACATAATGATACAAAGTGAGCTCAACTCTAACTTTTGGCAGGCATTAAAACACATTTGCTAAAGTCACAATCAATAAGTCCTTTTAGAATAAGTTTGAATGTAGATTTAAACCATTTTTATATATTTAACTGTTAATCTGACTTCATCATAAATAATCTAAATATTTTGAATTTTTCATCAGAGGAATTCATTGTCATAGCTAAGTTAGTAAAAAAGAAAGGATAAAAACAAATAAAATATAACATATCTATTTCATGCTTCAGTGTTTATAGTCATTACGTGAATATCTCTATGAATACAAAAATTAGTGTCATTACCTCCATTTTACAAAAGGAAAGTGAAGTTTACAAAGGTTGTGAATTAATCAAGATTATGGGCCTTCCAAACTCTGGAGCTGAAACATGAAGGCAGATTTTCTATTTTTTTAGTCTAGCATTCTGCTTGTGATATCATATAGTCTCTTCATTCAACTCAATTTTGCCAATATAATTCAGTTACCCATGACAAGGTCATAGATTTTCCAGATCAAAATCTAACTTTATCTTAATTTTCTTGTCTTTTGGACTTTTCTCACATATTTCCTATATCCAGAATGATCTTCCTTGTTTTCCTTACCAAAGCTTATACATCGAAGTTTTTTTATTATTATTATTTTCTTTATTCAAGACTTCTTTGACTATATCTCTTCTATCCTCCTAATGACTGATTAGTCAATTGCCTTTTATTTCTTGACATTTACATAGAGATATAAAACTGTTATCTTAATTTTATTTTGTTTTTGCCTGTTCCTCTTTCAGTATTCATTCACTTCTTCCCACTCATGTAGTTACCACTATAATTTAAGCCTTCACTATTTTTTACCTTGATTATTTCAATGCACTTCTGATTGTTTCCATCTACAAAATACCTACCATACAGCTTTCAAAATAGTTACACACAGAGAGACACAGACACAAGCACATGTGTATATATGTATAGATAGATAGATAGATATGTAGAACCATGATACATTGCTTAAGAATATTCAGCAATTCCTTATTTTCCCTAGGTTAAAATACAAATTCCTTTATTTGGTATATAAAACCCTGCAAAATTTGACTATTGTATACAATTCCAGATAGATCATATTACTCTGAACATCTATTGTACAATGCTGCTATGTTCTATTCTATACCTCCAGCCCAATGTTCCACCTCTCAATGTGTGGAGTACTCCTTACTAGTGAGAATACATCATATAACACTAACACATTTATTTCCAAAATCTATTACAAATGATTATGCATTCATTTTTTAATCACCTTTTTCTGTTTACTTTTCTTTTTCTTTCTCCATTTTTATTTATTTCATCATTTTTTATTGTGTTGGAGGTGACAAGTACAATAACTTGAAATTAGCAGTAAATCAACAAATGCTCATTGAATCTAATAGAATTGCTTCTCCAACTAATGGTAAGATATTCAAAAATACAGCCAATTTACATCCCATTCTCTGTCTTGTATGTCATAAAATACATAGTGCTTAAGCAAAAAGTGATGATTCAATGGTTACATCAAAATTCTAGGCTCCATCACTTCAATAGATGCTTTGTCCCTCCATTGGCAGAAGTCATGAATCCTATATAAACATGTTTTATGCATTTTTAGGAATAAAAAGAAGGCAAAACATAGTATTTGCCTTTGAAAGACTCATAAACAAATGGAGAATCTTTTTAATTCCTGTGATTGAAAAGTCATTTTGCTAGAGCCAACTCAGTGAAAAGTCTCTCTGAATTAGCTAAGCTCGTTCTCAGAAAAAAGAAATCATGTCATTAGGCCTTAATTCAAAGCCTTCTTAGCTTGGTAGGAATTGCCACAATTGCTTATACTCTACCAACAGTTATTGAGAACCAGTGTCATGGTCATGCAATAATAAGATTTTAGAGTAGTACTTTGTAGAAGAAAGTTTAATAAATGGCCTAGACTGTTTCTTTATGTTCACCAATATCTTGGATTCAATGATATATAAAAACATTTGTGAATTATTGACAACATGAATGTATAAGTTCAATTTTTTAAACTCATATGGAAGAGCAATAACAAATCCCCAGGGAGCAATGACATTCAATACAAATAGTGTAATCTTTATACAGTCTGGGATATTTTCCACATAGACTCATTAATTTATGGGTGGTTTGGCTATGTAATGTTTTATTTCTTCAAATGAAAAAGGATTGAAAGTTCTCAATCCCTTCCACTGCACTGAGTAATCAAAGATTTCATCTGAGTACAGGCATACATTTATATATTCATGAAGGCATGTGGAAATCTGGGTAGTACACAATATGTTCATTCATCATCTGTAATTATTTGTTTCAACTGCATGTCCCTGAGCTCAGAATTTGTAGAGAAGTCTGTATTTAAAATGGCAGTCAGTAACATTTAGCCCACAGCCAGTAGAAGAATATTTTACCAGCTATTTAGAACCAAAGTTAGAAACCTTTCTGACAAAATAAATGAAAGGACCCCCAAAGGGAACAGATTCAGTTTCTTATATGCTAAATTGTTATTAAAACCACAGAATCAAATAATGTTTGAATCAAAAGGCATCTTAAATATTGCCTATTTCAGTACAGTCCTTTGAAAGATAAAAAAAGTAAAAGAAAGAAAAGCCAAGGCATGAAAATATCAAGTTGTAAAAGTCACACAGCTTTCAATGGCAATCCTAAAGCTGTGACCCTGACTCAGAGCAATTGGTTTTTATACATACTTCTTCTCAGTTGTTATTTTGATTTTCTCTAAAATCTCATAAAGATTGGCCAAATAAGTATTTTCCTGTATTACTAAAGCAATTTTTCCATGATAACTGATAGTTTATAAATCTTTGATAATTCTTTAACAGTAATTATGTGATAAGAGTAAACTGTTAAAACCTTAGCTCCAATAATCCTAGTCCTGAGAAAGAAGATAAATGACAGAAAGAAATTCCCAATAGATACCAAAAATTCTTAATCATCCTTTTTGTCACAGCAAAAAAAATGAGCAACATAGGTATTCTTCAATTTTTTGATACCTGGACCAATTGTGGCATATAAATAAAATGCATTAATATTGCATAGTAAGGAGGCAGGTAAATGATGCAGTGGATAGAGCACCAGCCCTGAAGTAAGGAAGACCTGAGTTCAAATCTGGTCTCAGACACTTAACGCTTCCTAACTTTGTGACCCTGGGCAAGTCACTTAAGCCCAATTGCCTCAGCAAGATATATATATATATATATATATATATATATGCTTATATATATATATATATATATATATATGGAGAGAGAGAGAGAAGAGAGAGAGAGAAAGTATAGTATAGTGAGAACAAAAAAAAGTGAGTTGGCAAACTCAAAAGAACAATTTACACTGTATAGATACACAGTAACTCTAATACAAATGAACAAACTATTTAACTTAGCTCTAGTTAGTAAATGTTTCAACCCATCTTGACCCCAAAGAAGAGATAAAGACACATCTACCTCCTTTTAGGAGAGAGAAAAAGGTAATGCAGAGAAAATATTGTACACATTGTCATGTTTGTCATCACATTAATGTTTTTCTTTTGTTTGTTTAAATGCTTTGTTTTTCTCTCGCATAAAGTAAAGATCAATGTGGGATAAGAGAGTTTGTATTAATAGATAACTGTTAGTAGTAAACAAATGTTCTTAATTAAATATTTTAAATATATATTTAATAGCTACCATTCCAGTGAAATGTCCCATGAAAACATTGTGTGGAACTGGATATGTAGGATTTGTTGAGGAATTCTGTGTCTTCTAGAGTAGCAGACGAGATAAATGATCTTGACACTGAAGTTCCTTCTATGTCTTGGATTTTATGATGTTGAATTATTGTCCAAGATCATAAAGATAACAAAATAATGGTGCATAAACATCATAATATTGAATACATAATGAGAAGACCAAGTATTATTTAACAATTACATTTGGAATTTGATTATGAAAATGATACTTATATAATCCTCTAATAACTATAAAATATTCATTTTTTCTCCTTTATCTTTTTAATTACCAAAATTCTCTGAATCAATTTTTCTTTCAGAACTCACTTCTTAGAGATTGTATCCCACTTCAAGAATGATAATCACTACTTGAGAATGGAGGGGGGAAGAATTGGCTAGTATTGAAATGGGGATGATATATAAAAAGTCTATAAACAATAATAAGAATTCACAATTGCCCAAAATGAGCCTGGAATTATAGCCATTTGCAGATAGATGTGTTCTAGAACAGGAGTGAAACCCAAAGCAATTGGTGGGTATTCTGTGCATGGTTCCTTTCTTTGCTAGGCTTTTAGATTGGGAATAATTCATCATATATTTATAACTTTAGTTCTCAATTTGTCTTTTAATTTCAAAACCCTTTGTACTTCTAAAAATTATTGATGACTTCTTTATATTATCCTCAGTTATCTCTAAAGTGTTTTTGCTTATGTGAGGCATAGTTATCAGCCTTTGTCATAATAGAAATTAAAATGTCAGTATAATTATGAAAATTATTTGGATCTTACAGACATCCTGATAAAATCTCAGGAATTTACAGGGGTTTGGGGATCACATTTTGAGAACTTCTGGATTAGGTTAATAAAATTAGGTATTAAAACTGGATAATTTTTTTCCAAATCATACTTAAATAAGAATGGCTCTTATAGTATGTTGCAAAAGCAACCAGGAAGAATGAATGGCTTCTTACAGTATATGACAGGATAATCCAAGCTTTAAAGGAATGTAAGAATTTTAAGAATCAAAGCTGATGAGGGAATAAATCCCAGAAATAGGAAACAGAATATACAAAGATATGGAGATGGGAGATAAAATGTCAAATTTATGGACCAGCAAATGGACCAGATGGACTAAAACAGAATACATGAATAAAGTAACATGAAATAAGTAAAGAAGGGCATTGCCTAGGACATTTGTGTTTGTGTGTTTATCCATACATATATGCATGTACACATGTACACACATATAGATGCACACATTCATTTTGCCCACATATATATAAAAACATACACAGATAGGTATATGAATATATTTGTGAAAAAGAACTTTCTGACAATTCTAATCTAATAAGAAAACCAACCAATAATGGATAAGAAGCCCTGTTAATAGTTAATATAATATATTTTTAAAATACAGCAGGTATTCCTGGATTATGAACAGTAAATGTTAATAAATATGGTGTTATTTCTAATAGGGATATACAATTTTGATGTTTAAGACAACAGCTGCATTTTTCCTACTTACAAAGAAGGATACTATAGTATCAAAAGGCAGATAAATTAAGGCATTTCAAAGATAAAATATGTGGCTATAACTATGTAGGCAATGGGGAAGAATGGGAGGAGCTGTGTCTGGAAACAAAACATGATAGGATCTGATACTATAGAAACTAAGAAATTAAAGAACTTTTAAAGGAGAAAAACTAAAAAATATTATTTCCAATAAGAAATTTTTAGATTTTCTTTGTTATGGAAGGAATTATTGCATTTAATCTTATTCAATCATGTTTGAGTTTCTGTTTTTTTTTAGAGAAGGGGATTCAGTATAGATAGAACACAAGAGAAGATTTAGTGACAAGAGAGGAACCAGGGTAAAATAAGAGGAAAGAATTCCATTTTCAGACAAGGAATTCATCAGCTGAATATCAATGGTCATTCCTTGGCAGCTGTCTATTACTAAATTCCTGAGTACTGTATTTTGCACAATAGAAGATTATCTGGGCAAGACACCTATTTACTTACATTTTGAAGTGAATTGGAAAAAAACACTAAGCTATTCTATTTTAAAATATCTACAAAAAAAGAGGGAATGAATCCACTGTCAAGAGATTTCTATCTCAAAACAGTAAATTCACCAGTGTAAGTAAAAGATGTATTTTTGTAAATAGAAAACTCTATTCATTCAATGACATTTACAATCTAATAAATGAGAATGTATAGAGGATTAAAAAAAAGAATGCTTTTAAAGGAAAATATTTGTTTCTAGGTAGTGGACTATTAAAATGGGATATATTTTCAAAGTAGTCAAAGCTTATAGGCTCAGAGAAATAAAATTACCTCTGTGTTGTCAAATAACTTATGTAAGGAAATGAAAGCCCAAATATTATTCCAAGGTTACAAAGTATTTAGTTTGAACACTAAAACTATTGTCTCCTTCTTCTGCTACAAATGCTCAAGCACCCATAGTCTAATGATAAGGTGCTTGGAAAGATGCAAGCTGCCTTTACAGACAACATGAGTTTCTACACCAAAAAAAAAAAAAAAAAAAGCCACGACGAAGCAGTATGATTGAAGCTAACAGGTTTGTTAAAGGGGGATATGAGTTCATGGCCTATAGTCTGATGAAGGGGAAAGTATCTACTATTGACTTATCTTGACTCAGAATCTCAAAGAATCATTCTTATATTGCAAATATTATAGAAAGAACAGGTATGACAGGCAAAGATTGACATTATAATATGTCCATACACTTCTGACTAAGCAGCCAATTGAAATATGGTAAAATAATCAACCTTTCTGTGGTAGAAAGGAAAATACCTAAAAATATCTATGTCCTCTCTGAATTTTGACAGTAAAAATAGGATGAATTACATTAGTTGCTTAATATTTGTTAACCAATAAATTATTTGTTCTACATTTGAGATAGATCTTTAATGGTTGTTTTGCTAATCAAATTTATGATGATTACTATGGCATGCCTCCATATAGGATTGTGATTTTTTTAAATTCCTCTTATATTTTGCTATTCTAAGTGGCCTACAGTATACTTTTATGAAAGCATTGTTTTAGTTTCTCTCTCCAAAGTTTCTCCTTTCCTTAACTATCTTAAATAAGTTTTCTTAAACAATCACTTACATTGGCAATGGTACAAACATATTCACAATATTCATATTAGACAATAGCAACATTAGGAACTTTAAAAATATATCACTATTGAAAACTGTTGGTCATATATATTCATTGAAATAACATAGTCAAGGAAAACCTCAAATATCTAAGTAACACAGTGGTTTTGTTGTTGTTCAGTCATTTGATCATGTCTCACTCTTTATGATGCCATGGACCAAAACATGCTAGGTCCTTTATCTTCAACTATGTTTTGAAGTCCAATCAAGTTCATATTTGTTTTTTTCCTGTGTTGCTACTTATTTAATCTTATCCTCTGCCAACCCCTTTTATTTTTGTCTTGTCTTTCCCAATTCATTTTTCAATGAGTTCCATCTTTTCATAATGTATCCAAAGCATTAAGTTTCAACATCAGTATTTGACATTCAAGTGAGTGGTCTGAATTAAGTGTTAACTGAGTTGATCTCCTTACTCTCTAAGGGCCTCTCAAAAGTTTTCTTTGGTATCACAATTTGAAAGCATTGATTCTAAGTTGCTTAACTTTCCTTATAATAAAATTCTTATGTGCATTGATTGCTATTGTAAAAAACATAGCCTTCACTATAGGGACCTTTCTTGGCTAGCTAGGTATCTGTTTTTTAATATGCTGCCCAGATTTGCTGTAGCTTTCCTTCCAAAAAGCATCTTTTAATTTCATTGCTGAAGTAACCATCTGCACTGATTTTTGTGATCATAAATATTAAATCTGATACTGCTTTCATTTCTTCTCTCTCTATTTTCCAAGAAGTTATAAGAACAATTACCAAGATCTTATTTTTGTTTTTGTGGTTGCTGTCATTGTTAAACTTAAAACCAGCTTTTATACTTTCTTCTTTCTGCCTTATCAAGAGGTTTCCTAATTCTTCCATTCTGCCATTACAATATCATCTACTTATCTGAGATTGCTGATATTTCTCCTGCTAATCTTCATGTATATATATATATATACATATATATGTGTGTGTGTGTGATATTTTGCATATAAGTTAAATAAGTATGGTGATAATATAGTTTTGCAATACTCCTTTTCTAACTTACACTAATCTGTTGTTCCCTGTCAATTTTTATTAATATCCCTTCAGATACTTTATCTCTCAGATCCAATACCTTAAATATATCCATCACCTCCATTTCATTATCAAAAATGATTTTGTTTAGGTCAAACTTATGTGTTCTGATGGTTTTCTTTACATTCTTCAATTTCAACTTAAATTTTACAATAAGAAGCTAATAATCTGAACCATAATCAGTTCCAGGTTTTGTTTTAAGTTACAATATAGAATTTCTCTACCTTGGTTTACAAAGTAATCAAACTGATTTCTATATTGACTATCTGTGATTTATGTTTATAAAGTCACCTTCTGAGTTACTGACAAAGTGTTTGCTATGACCAGCCAGTTATCTTGATAAAACTATTATTTTCTGCACTGATTCATTTTGTATGCCAAGGCCAAACATGCCATTATTCCAACTATCTTTTGATTTCTTCTTTTTGCATTTCAGTCCCCTATCATGAATGGGACATCTTTTTTTGGTGGGGTATTTCTAGAAAGTGTAGTATATGTTTATAGAACTAGTTAATTTGAGTTTTTCCAGCATCATTGATTGGAGCACAGACTTGGATTATTGTGATGTTAAATGATGTGTCTTAAATTCCAACATGTATCATTAGGTCATTTTTAAAATTTTTTATCCTAATTCTTTTCTCACCCTTTTTTTGACCATGAGGGCTACTCCATTTTTCTTAAAGGAATTTTAGCCCACATTAAAATATGTAGTAATCACCTGATTTTAATTCACCCATTCCCTAAATTTATGTCCAAAGAAGATCTGGAACTCTTAATTGAACACCAGATAGATAATTTTGATTATATTAAGTTAAAAAGTTTCTGTACAAACAAAACTAATATAGACAAGATTAGGAGGGAAGCATCAAATTGGGAAATCATCTTTATATTTAATGGTTCTGATAAAGGCCTCATTTCTAAAATATATAGAGAATTGTCTCATATTTATAAGAATTCAAGCCACTCTTCAATAGATAAGTGGTCAAGGGATATGAACAGACAATTTTCAGATGATGAAATTAAAACCATTTCTAGTCATATGAAAAGTTGCTCCAAATCACTATTGATCAGAGAAATGAAAATTAAGACAACTCTGAGGTACCACTACACTCCTGTCAGATTGGCTAAAATGACAGGAAAAGATAATGATGAATGCTGGAGGGGATGTGGGAAAGCTGAGACACTAATACATTATTGGTGGAACTGTGAACAGATCCAACCATCTGGAGAGCAATTTGGAGCTATGCTCAAAAAGTTATCAAACTCTGTATACCCTTTGACCCAGCAATGTTTTTATTGGGCTTATATCCCAAAGAGATCTTAGAGGACGGAAAGGGACCCACATGTGCAAGAATGTTTGTGGCAGCCCTTTTTGTAGTGGCTGTAGTAGCTAGAAACTGGAAACTGAATGGATGCCCATCAATTGGAGAATGGCTGAATAAATTATGGTATATGAATGTTATGGAATATTATTGCTCTGTAAGAAATGACCAGCAGGATGATTTCAGAGAGGCCTGGATAGACTTGCATGAACTGATGCTGAGCGAAATGAGCAGAACCAGGAGATCATTATACATGGCAACAACAATATTTCATGATCATCAATTATGATGGACATGGCTCTCTGCAACAATGAAATGTCTCAAACCAGTTCCAGTTGTTCAGAGAAAATGGTCATATACACCTAGGGAGAGGGATATGAAATGTGGACCACAAGATAACATTTTCATGCTCTCTATTGATGTTTGCTTGCATTGTGTTTCCTTTCTCTGATTTTTTTTTCTTGTAGATACTATTTTTCTTGCACAACAATAATGTGTGGAAATATGTATTCATATATTTGACTTGTCAAGTATTTTGACATTATTACCATGTAGTGGACTTCCTGCCATCTAGGGGAGGGGAGGGGACTGGGGAGAAAATTTGTAACGGAAAGTTTTGTAAAGATCAATGCTGAGGAATTACCCATACATATGTTATGGAAATAAAAAGCTTTAAATAAAAATAAATTTTAAAAATCACCCATTCCTATCCAGTAAAGTTCACTGGCACCCAAAATATCAATCTATATTTTTTTGTTTAGGCTAAATAGGGACTAAAAATCAGACTGTGAATTTTTATGTCTGTGTATTGGATTAGCTTTGTACAATCTATGTCTCTTTTTATTTATCGATGTAAGAATCATGTTAGTTATATATGGGATCATTGTGAAATGAATAATGTCTTTTTAGATCTTTTGGATAAATTATCTAGAGCAAACAAGTTGTCATTTGGAAACATGATAGATTCTATCCCTGGAATTCACTGTTTCCCAGATTTGATCCTACTAGCTAATTTTAACTGATGTATATAAAATATTTAGGCATCATTTACTGAAAGATCCATGGGAACAGAAAGATATGTCATGCAATTTTTTTTTTACTTTAAAAAAAACATATATAAATGTTTTTGTATTTGGGTAAAAAAGAGAGAGAGAGAGAGAGAGAGAGAGAGAGAGAGAGAGAGAGAGAGA
>JAJPUD010009469.1:30916-74422 GCA_023553655.1 Myrmecobius fasciatus
ATATATATATATATATATATATATATATATATATATATATATATATACTGCTTTCCCCCCAAAATGTACCAATCATGGGGGAGGGAAGCAGTTTTTGAGTAATAAAGGATTTCATTAGAGAGAGAAAATATTGATTCATTATTTTGTTCTGTCCTTTTAAATTGAAAGGATGGGCTGGGCTAAGTAAATTAAAGAGAGAGAGAGAGAGATTTCTAGAAAAAGTGATATGATTTAATTCAATAAATCAACATTTATTAAGATTCTACTACGTAAAAGTGTAATGGCCTAATTGAGATCTTGCAACAGAAACAAGAAGACCTATTTCAAATTTTGCTTTGACAGGACCAGACATACTGGATGTGGAATACTAGGCAAGTCACTTAAATTTTCACTACTTTAGGCAACTCTGAAAGACAATAAAATGCAGTGATACTGCCAAATTGAATTGGCAAAAGGAGTTTCCTCACTTAGAGCTCATCACAGATCCATTCTCAATGTCTAGGACCAGACATACTGGATGTGGAACTGGAGGCAAAACAACTAAAGTTCCCTTATCTTAAGGAGCTTTCTGCAGATAACATTGTAAGAGAAGTATACTACTAATGACTATGACCCTTGCTGTATCTATAATTTGAATGATTTTTTAAAAATTATACATAATTGTATTCAATGAAAATATAAAACAAATCACATCAGTAAATTTATCCAGTCTTTTTTTCCCCTAGGTAGCCTCACTATTGTAAAAAAAATAAAAATAAACTGGTAATATAGCAATTCAGATTCTTTCAAATTATTTTCAAGGCGAATGAAGAATTCATATTCCCAAACACAAAGAAACTACCTTGGCATGCTCCTGAGATTCCTAACACAATTCAGTAGTTTCTGGATTCATACTGCCTGAGTAAAATGAGTTTATTGTCAACAGCTGATTGCTTTTTAAAGCAGTAGATAATCAGTTGGGTAAATTACCATTTATTGTCTTTAGGACTTATGTACAAGGGAACCACAGGCCCAACAACAACTAGTCCAGGGAATTATGCTTCCTGCTTTACTGCTTTGACAATGAGACTGTCTCTGATGCTGTATTACAGGCTGGAGCTGTAGACCTTGAAGAAAACAAATGAATATCGACTTGTGGTGATGGAGATGACAAGTCTCAAGAGGATCCCTGATGTTAGCAGAAGAAAGAAACTGAGGAGTAATGACATCCAGAACATGTTGTGAATAAAAAGAAGCCTCAAGCTGTCAAGAGAAAATAGGTATTGTTGTTAAATGGTGCACTAATCATGCAGAGACAGAGAGAGAAATAGAAAGAGAGAGGGATACAGAGAGGGAGACAGTGAGGAAGAGAGAAAGAGAGGGAGAGAAAGGGAGCGAGGAGGGAGGAAGGGAGGGAGAGAGCATTCCTTTAAAGGTTAGGTTTTTATGCTTCCCTCCAGACACATAACCTATACCTGCAGTGAAATCCCTTCTAGCAGATAAAGACCCAAGAAGGACAAACAAAATTTAAGCTACTGGCAAGATTCTTATCAAAATCATGTTCTTTTCAAAATATTTACACAACAAATGACTGCACTCTCTGCAGATTTAAGCTAGAATGACTCCTTTTTCCCTCAAAAGCCAAACTAAGAGAGACAGTAAATGTTTCCATGTTGCCCTGAATGACTTTTTTCTTGGCATTTCAGAAGCAATTGTTAGTTTCTGAATGAAATTGATTTTGCTAGTCACTAAAGAAGAGGACAGCTTGTAATAGTATTTGTAAACTCTGCTGTCAGTATTGTGGTTAATGGATGACAGAGATGAGCCAGCCAAATTGTCCAGGAGCTGAGTCTTATTTGGAGAAATATCAAAAGGATTGACTGTGAATTGAGACTTTCTCTCTATTACCTCCATTCAATGGGACAAGAATCTCATCACAGCATAATGCGTATCAGTTCAACTGTTTTCTTGTTGTCAGCAACACAGGATAATATTTGGAATTTTAAAAGAGAAATAGAATATATCTTTAACCAAAGCTCAACCAATGGGGAATATTTGTCCATAGTTTTTTCTAGACTCCTACAATCTTATGCATTACAGATATTATTATTGCATTCTAAACAAAGACAAGTATCAGTTCTTACTTTTTCAGGCACTAGCATTCCCTCACAGACTTTATACTTGAAGATTCAGTTTAGCTTTTGTATATCCTATGAGACCATCTCTGACTAATAGAGCCAGCTAGATGGTTCAGTACATAGAAAGATGGGTCTGGAGTCAGTGAGATTTGAGTTCACATCCAGCCTCAAGCACTAAGGAGCTGTATAAGTTTGAACAAGCCACTAAATGCCTCAGTTTCCTCAATTATTGTGAGAATCAAATGAGATAACATTTGTAAAGTGTCATAGACATAATAGACACACTACATAGTTCTTTCTTTCCTTCTGTAAATTTTAATGACCACTGTTTTCTCTGAACTATGATTAAACATTTTAAAAAAGATACTTGTTTTTTAATTGTTTTATTTATGAATTGCCTTGGTGAAAACACTTGGCCATGTTGTTGTTTGTAATGTTCATAATACCTAGCATAGTGCTGATGACATAGTATACTAACTCCTATCTCTGTACCCTTGATCTAGCCATCTTTCCTGCCTGAGTAAGGAATGAGTAAAAAAGTGGGCCTCACACAAGCAGTGAGGATCCACAACAGTGAGGAAAGTGTCCTGTGTGGCTTGAAGAGAAGCAGAATAGATATTTCTAGCCTCTTCTTTCCACATCTCTTCCCCAGAAGAAATTTTTTATTCCTGCCTAGAGGAGCAGAAGATTGGTGCTGCAGGTCACCCTCTGCTTTCTCTAGAAAGAAAGGATACCAGGCTAGAAATCCATCTATCCTCTCTCTTAAATGTTATTCATTTAAGGATATGATAAGGTTCCAATTAAATTCTGATTGCTTTGTAATATAGAAGCAAAGAAGGGCTCCAAATTCCATAGTTAAGGTTTGATCCCTTTTCTGCTAAATACCTATTCCTCAATGAGTACACATAGAGAATAAGAAGCCCAATTATCACAAGATGGTGGAAAGCAGACATGCTCTGACTTTCTCTAAAACCAACAGAAAATTAAGCCTCTAAACTGGTTTTGGAGTCAAAGAACCCACAAATATTTGGAGTACAACAAATTTCTAGGAGAAGATACCAAAGACAAATTTAAGAACAGGTCTGTTTAAAACAAACAAGGGGACCGTCTGCTGAACTTAGACAGCAGTGCAGGGATACCACAGCAGGAAGCCAGGGCCAGGAGTCAGAGCATTGCAGGTTCCTGGCACCTAGGAAAGTTCTGTGAGCCTCTTAGGCTATACTGTCCTGGTTGCAAGCAGGTGTTTTGGCAGATGTGCCTATTGTAAAAGGTAAATTGTAAACCCCTGAGTCCAGAAAGAAAGCTGCACCTAGCCCTGATTACCCAGCACCAGAAATCAATCAACAGAATGGCTCAGGGTAAATTAAATCAGCTGTCACTCTTTGGCTTTGAACAGAACTTAAGCCTTAAAAATAAATAAAAAAGAACTCTCACCATAGACAGCTTTTATATATAGAGAGAACAGACCTCAAATCCTGAGGTTCCTAAAGGTAAGGAAGTCACAAAGGAAGACATGAGCTGGTCCCTATTTCACAAAGCTTTCCTGGAAGATTGCATAAAGAATCATAAAATACAGAGGAAAAATGAGGAAATGAAATGAGATCATTGCAAGAAGTAATGTGAAAAGCATATAATTCCCTGCAAAAGAGATATGAAAAAGACATGAATACACTGAAAAACAAAATTGGTGAAATGGAAAAAGAATAAAATGAACAAAAAAATCAAGTGGCCAATTATAAAAGGTGCTAAACTAGAATTGAACAAATGGAAGTGAATGACTCAATACGACTTCAAGAACTAGTCAAACAAAAACAAAAAAAATATGAAAAAAAATAGAAGAAAATCTGAAATATCTCCTAAGAAAAACAACTGACTTGGAAAATAGATCTAGGAGAGACAATTTAGAGATTATTGGACTTCCTGAAAGCCACGGAAAAAAATCTTACAGGAAATCATAAAAGAAAACTGCCCTGATATTTTAGAATCAGAAGGTAAAATAGCCATTGAAATAATTCACTGATCACCTCCTAAAAGAGACCCCAAAATTAAAGCCCCAAGGAATATCATGGCTAAATTTCAAAACTATTGTACCAAGGAAAAGATATTACAAGTAGCCAGAAAGAAACAATTCAAATATTGAGGAGCCACAATTAGGATTACCCAGAATCTATCAGCTTCCATCTTAAAGGATCAAAATGTCTGGAATCTAATATTCTGAAAGGCAAAGGAACTTGGATTACAGCCAAGAATAAGCTAGCTAGCTAAATTGAGCATTATCTTTCAGGGAAGAAGATGGACATTCAATGATATAGGTGAGTTTCACCTATTTCTAATGAAAAGGCCAGGGCTGAACAAAAAAAAATTGACCTCCAAATACAGAACACAAGGGAAGCATAAAAAGGTGAAAAGGAAAGGACTCTTGAGAACTATATTTCCATTATGGTTATACTTAGAGAATGCAGGTAGAATTTGATTTTATTTTGATAATATGGAAAAGAAACCAATGGTGGAAATAAGATCATACTAAAAAAAAGGAAAAAGGAGGTTAAATACAGGAAATTACATCTCACAAAGGGGCAAAGAAAACCTATTATAATTGAAGGAAAGAAGGGAGGAGGATGAACATTGTATGAATCTTACTCTCAGTAGATTTGGCTCTAAGAGAGAATATCAGAAATATTTGGTTTCACACAGAAACTTGTCCCACCTTATAGGGAAGTGGGAGGTAAAGGAAAAGACTAATAGAAGGGAAAATAGAAGAATTAGGGGAAATATGTAAAAAAAGGGGGAGTGGATTTAAAGGGGGAGGACTGTTTGAAGAAGGGTGAATCAAAAGCAAAATACTGTGGAGGAGGGAAGGGGGAAAGGAAACTCTGGGTAAATAAAATGGCAGGAAATACAGGATTAGTTATTTTAACTGTGAATGTGAATGGGGTGTATTCTCCCATAAAAAGGAAGTGGATAGCAGACTGGATTAAAAGCTAGAATCCTACAATGTGTTGTTTACAAAAAACACATCTAAAGCCTAGTGATACATACAGAGTGAAGTTAAAGGGCTGGAGCAGAATTTATCATGCTTCAGGTGAACAAAAAAAAAGCAGAGGTAGCAATTCTGATCTCAGATCAATTAAAAGCAAGGATAGATCTAATTAAAAGGGAAAAGAAAGGAAACTATATTTTACTAAAGGGTTCCATAGATAATGAATCAATATCAATATTAAACGTATATGCAACAAGTCGTATAGCATTCAAATTCCTAGAGAAGTTGATAGATGCAAGAAGAAATAGACAGCAAAACTATACTAGTGGGGTATCTGAACCTTGCTCTCTCAGAACTAGATAAATCAAACCACAAAATGAGAAGAAAGAAGTTAAAGAGTTAAAAAAAATGTTAGAAAAGTTAGGTAGAATAGCTCTTTGGAGAAATTTGAATGGAGACAAAAAGGAGTTCACTTTTCTCTCAGTGGTTCATGGAATTTATACAAAATTTCACCATGTGTTAGGCCATAAAAACTCAAAATCAAATGCAGAAAGGCAGAAATAGTAAAATGCATTTTTTAAAGATCATGATGCAATAAAAATCACATGTAATATAAGGCCAGGAGAAAATAGGCCAAAAGTAAATTGGAAATTAAATAATCTAATCCTAAAGAATGAATGACTAGATCATGAATCCATTCTAATATTATCTTGTTATATTAAGGATTTACATGTGAATTCTACCAAACATTCAAATAACAATTAATTCTAATACTATATAAACTATTTGAAAAAATAGGGAAAGAAGGTGTACTACCAAATTCCTTTTATGGCACAGATATGGTGCTGATAGCTAAACCAGGGAGGGTGAAAACAGAAAAAGAAAACTATAGACCAATTTCCCTAATGAATATTGATGCAAAAATCTTAAATAAGACATTATCAATGAGATTACAGAAAGTCATTCCCATGACTATGACCAAGTAGGATTTATACCAGGATTGCAGGGCTGGTTCAATGTTACAAAAACTATTAGCATAATCAACTATATGAATAACCCCAATATCTCCATTACTACTCAATATTGTATTAGAAATGTTAGCTTTGGCAATAAGACAAGAAAAAGAGATTAAATGAATTAAACTACGTCATGAGGAAATGAAATCATCGCTCTTTACAGATGATATGATGGTATCCTTAGACAAGCATAGAGACTCAACTAAAAAACTACTAGAAGCAAGTCACAACCTCAGCAAAGTTGCAGGATACAAAATAAATCCACATAAGTCATCAGCATTTTTATATATTACTAAGAAAATTCAGCAGCAAGAGATACAAAAAGAAATTCCATTCAAAATAACTGTCAATAGTATAATATATTTGGTAATCTGTCTGTCAAGGTAAAGTAAGGAACAATAAGAACAAAATTACAAAACACTTTTCACACAAATAAAGTCAGAATTAATCAGTTGGGAAAATTTCAAGTGCTCATATATATAGATATATATATATATATATGTATGTATGTATGTGTGTATGTATATATATATTATAAATGTAATAAAATAACAATACTACCTAAATTAATATACTTATTTAGTACCATGCCAATCAAACTCCCAAGAAATTATTTTACAAATTTATAAAAAATAGTAGCAAAGTTCATCTGGAAGAACAAAAGATCAAGAATTGCAAGGAAATTAATGGAAAAAAATGTTGATGAAGGTGGCCTAGTTGTGCCAGATGATCTAAAACTATATTATAAGGCAGTGGTCATCAAAACCATTTGATACTGGCTAAGAAATAGAGTAGTCGATCAATGGAATAGGATAGAATCACAAGACAAAATAGGCAATAATTATAGCAATCTAGTATTTGACATATCCAAAGGCCCCAGTTTTTGGGATAAGTACTCACTATTTGACAAAAAACTGCTGGGACAATTGAAAACTAGTATGAAAGAAATTAGGCCTTGACCCACACTTAACACCACATAGCAAGATAAGATCTAAATGAGTTCATGATTTAGATATAAAGAGTGATATTATAAGCAAATTAGAGGAACATAGGATAGTTTACCTCTCATACCTGTGGAGAAGGAAATGTGTCCAAAAACAACTGGAACTCATAACTGAACACCAGATAGATAATTTTTATTATATTAAATTAAAAAGTTTTTGTACAAACAAATCTGATGCAGAAAACATCAGAAGGGAAGCAATCAATTGGGAAATCATTTTTACATTTAAGGCTTCTGATAAAGGCCTCATTTCTAAACTATATAGACAATTGACTCAAATTTATAAGATTTCAAACGATTCTCCAATGATAAATATTCAAAGGATATGAACAGACAATTTTCATATAATTAAATTAATATTATTTCTATTCATATGAAAAGATGCTCCAAATCATTATTGATCAGAGAAATGCAAATTAAGATGACTCTGAGCTACCACTACACACATGTCAGATTGGCTTAGATGACAGGAAAACATAATGACAAATGTTGCAGGGGATGTGGGAAAACTGGGACACTGATACAATTTTGGTGGAACTGTGAACGGATCCAGCCATTCTGGAGAGTAATTTGGAACTAGGCTCAAAAAGTTATCAAATTGTGCATACCCTTTGATCCAGCAGTGTTTCTACTTGGCCTATATACCAAAGAGATCTTAAAGGAGGAAAAGGGCCCCACATGTGCAAAAATGTTTGTGGCAGCCCTTTTCATAGTGGCAAGAAACTGGATAATGAATGGATGCCTAGTAATTGGAGAATGGTTGAATAAATTATGGTATATGAATGTTATGGAATATTAATGTTTTATAAGCAATGACCAGCAGGATGATTCCAGAGATGCCTGGAGAGATTTACATGAACAGATGCTAAGTGAAATGAGCAGAACCAGGAGATCATTATAGATGGCAAGAACAAGGCTATATGATGATCAATTCTGATGGACATGGCTCTCTTCAACAATGAGATATTTCTAACCACTTCCAATTGTTCAATGATGAAGAAAACCATATACACCCAGGGTGAGCCCTGTGGGATCTGAGTGTGGACCACAACATAGTATTTTAATGCTTTCTCTTGATGTTTGCTTGCATTTTTTTCTCATGTTTTTTTTTTCTTTCTAGATCTGATTTTTCTTGTGCAGCAAGATAACTATAAATATGTATATATTCATGTATGTATATATGTATACATATTGGATTTATCCTATATTTTAACATTGTTAACATGTATTGGACTAACTGCCAACTAGGGGAGGGTGTGGGGAGAAGAGGGAATAATTTGGAACAGAAAGTTTTGCAAGGGTCAATGTTGAAAAATTACCCACGCATGTTTTGCAAATAAAAATCTTTAATAAAAAAACTACCAAAAACATAAAAAATAAAATATTTTCCTTCAATTCTGAAAAAAGAAGCCCAATTTTCCACATCAAAACAGAAATCAGAGAAGGTATAAACAGATGAATATATATCATAAAACAGAGAATGAAGACAATCTCCCATTTGAAATAAAGTGAATCATTTCAATCAAAAGAGAAGCTTCTAACTCTCACCCAAAGTGAAAATTTCCTAAAGTCTGTAGAATGGCAAGGTGGATAAATAGAATAGACATGGTGGAGATTGCCAGCTCCCTTCATATCTTCCCAGGGTACTGTCCTTCAGCAACCTGAAGTAAGGATGAATTCTTCCATCTTCTCTTTCAAAGTTAGATGCTGTTTTGATGTTAAAGACTAGATGCTTGAACAGTCCAAAAGGAGTATTTTATCTAGAAGAATCCTAAAAAACTATGCTCAAAGGTCTATTAAACTATGCACACTCTTTAATCCAGCAATGTCTCTACTGGGTATGTATCCCAAAGAGATCATAAAAATGAAAAAAGGACCCACATGTAACAAATATGTACTGGCAAGGAACTGGAAACTAAGTGGATACTCATCAGCTGGGAAATGACTGAATAAGTTATGGTATATTAATGTTATGGAATATTATTTTTCTATAAGAAACAATCAGCAGGATGATTTCAGAGACTTACATGAATTGATGCTAAGTAAAGTAAGCAGAATCAGGAGAATATTGTACACAGTACCAAGATTATGTGATGATCAACTTTGATTGATATGGCTCTTTTCAGCAATGAGGTGATTCAGGCCAATTCCAGTAGACTTGTGATGATGAGTCATCTGCACCCAAACAGAGGACTGTGAGAACTGAATGTGGATCACAATATGGTATTTTCACCTTTTGTTTTGTTTGCTTTTTTTTCTCATTTTTTTTCTTTTTGATCTGATTTTTCTTGTGTGTAATGATAAATGTGAAATATGTATAGAAGAAATGTACACATTTAATATAAATTGGATTAATTGCTGTCTGTGGGAGGGATGGGGGAAAGGGAGGGAGAAAAATTTAAACACAAAGTCTTGCATGAGGAAATGTTGAAAACTATCTTTACATGTATTTTTAAAATAAAAAGATGTTATTTTAAAAAAGTTTGAAAAAGAAGAATTCTAAAAAATATTGTCTTTGAAAAGTCCCAAAAGGAGAATTAAAGGGAACTCTGGCTTAAGAGAGCCAAAAGGCACTCATTGAAAATTGACATTCTCTGACTCTTGTTAATTCTGTTTCAGCCCTTAAAGAGGAAGGACATTCATTTCCACCAATAAGAAGAAAGCTCCATACAATGAGCTTTGAAAAAGAAATTATACTTGGAAAGCACTCCCCTTTTATCTCAACCTTATATAGTCCTTCTCTTCCTTTAATATGCAACACCAATGACATTTCCTGCAGATAAATTTTCCTGATCTCTAATTTGATAGGTCTTCCCTGCTGAACTTTGTTCTTGTTCAGTTATTTCTGACTCTTCATGATCCTATTTGGAGTTTTCTTAGCAATGATATTGTAATGGTTTATCATTTCTTTTTCCAGCTCATTTCAAAAATGAGGAAACTGAGTTGAATTCACAACCCTGAGTTGAATAGGAAGAAAAATACATTTGGAATTTGAAGTCAGAAGACATAGGTTGGAATTCTATTTTAAGTTTTTATGTCCATTACTTAAGAATCAGTTTTCTCATCCATTAAAAGTAGTAGACTATATTAGTGGTGTCAAACTCAAATCAAAACATATCTTTAAGGGTGATAAATTGGCTTATCAAATCACAAATCAACATTATCTATGTTGCTGTGTGTTTTTATTCATTTCATTACAATTTTCCCAATTATCTTTTAATCTGGTTTATCTTTTAATCTGGTTCAGGCCAAGTTTGATACTTCTCAACCAGATGATCTCTAAAATCTTTTCTGGCTTGCAAACCTATGGTATCAAATGGCAATTAAAGTGGTATGATATTTAGTCATATATCACTTGTCAACAATGTGGGATAGTGAGGTATTATTGAACTTGGCATTGATTAATAGAAGGCATACTTCATAGGAAGAAGAATCACACTATTCTAGCTGAGCACATCACAAGTCTCCATCTTTTATCTATCAATTTGAAAGCTTAAACTAAGATGCCAAACAATGCAAACAAACATGAATACTAGCCGCTGAGGACAGTAGTTGAGAAAGATGAATGTTTTTATTAAGCAGAATTAAACTAGTCCTCTATTTTTTGACATGCAGAAACTCCTGTCAATACAGATAGACATATCAATTGCAATTTATAGCTTTGAGTTAATCTTGAGCATAGGAAAATTATGTGACTTTCCTAAGATTACACAAATAGTCATGTCTAAGGTGAAATTTGTCCAGATCTTCCTGATTCAGGTTGGTTTATTTTCCAATATCATTTGCTTCTAATTTGTAAAAGTTAATATTGTTATTGTTACTGTTACTACTGCTATTACTATTATTACTAATTGGATCATAAATTATAGATTAAAAGATAGAAGGGTTGTGAATAAAATTCTAAGTTTCAATTGAAACTCAACCCTGAATTATGGACATTTAATTAGGAAGTGGGCTAAGAACCCTATGTTACTTCCCAATCACTTCAACATAGAATGTTCCCTTGTCATGAATTATAAGCCCCCTTCAGTAATTTGAACAGCCCAATCAGGGTCCTGCTGGTTTTTGTTCTTCTTAATGAGTTGGGTCACCCTAAATTCTAAGGACAAAATCTCTTTCATCTGAAGAAGGATTTAACTCAAATTGGATCTTATTTATTGCATAGACAGAAATCAGATTCCACTGGGTGTGGCCCAGTCGAAATGGTGTGAGAAGAGCTGGAATGCTTATGACTTTTGTTAACAGTGGAGGGGGCTTCTCTTTGAACTAGTCTTTTTACATAGAGAGGAATATCACAAATTATTTTAATAATCAAATGATACCATACAAAAATTAATTTCTTTCAGAAGAGACCTTAGGGATTAGAGAGTTCAACTTGTAATTTTACAGATGAGTAAATGAGACTCAAGAAAGAAAGTATAATTTTATTAAACTCAGTTAGGAATGTAAATTCACTGGACTTTGGTATCCTCAGCCTTATTTTATCCTGATGAGAGTGTACGGGAAAATCAGGATTACAATACCCATTTTTCATAAAGAAACTGAGGGAAATAATTGTTAAGTGCCAGAAGCAAAACCTTAAGTTGCCAGACTACAGGAATTGATATTAATTAAAATCCTGTTTTTCTGTTTGGTTGGTTGGTTGGTTTTTTTTCCATCAGACAACAGACTGACCTGTAGAAATTCAAGTGATACCAAATCTGACTTTACATTTGATTTCCTGCCTGCTTAAATCCAGACCTGCTACAGAGTTTTATGGAAATGGAATTCATGCACGGATGAGTCCTTCTCACTATATTCTAGCCTTCCATTTCAAACTACCATTACACTCCACTCATCATTATCTGAGTCAGGCATCAGTGGCTGCAAGTACCATCTCCCAAATGAAAACTTTTTTATGCTTACTTCCAAAATGAAAGTTCTTCATAATCTCCACAAGCAGACTTCTTCATTGTTTGGCAGCAACATGGCTATTCCAAAGGTGTCTCCCAAATAAAGGCTAGAAGAGCAACAGGTTAAATGCTGGCATCTCAGACAGCAGATGCCAAACTCTCCTTCTGAAAAACAACTGTGATACAGGAGGAGATTGGCTGTCAGATGACACATGGCCGTGTTAGGAATCAGGGCTCGAGGAGGTAGGTAATTCTTTAGTATTTCATTACAACAGCTAAAACTTAATATATTTTTAAGTCTCAGTTAAAGTTCAGAAGGGGAATAAATAAGCAAGATACCTCCAAAATTCAAAGCAATATTTTGAGAAGCATGATTTTGATCATTGCAATAGCTAGCACTTTTATAACATTTTAAGATTCTGAATTTGTTTTAAATACATTTTTTGATGAATCCTCACAGCAATCATTTTAGGTAGGAGATAATATATTCATTTTAAACATGAGGACATTGAGGCTTGGAAATTTTAAGTGACTCCCTCAAGGTAACAAAGCTTGCACATCTGAGGCAAAAGTTGAACTCAAGTCAATCTGATAGTCCATTTCTACAAGATATTATGTGACTTGGATAGAGGTTGCAGTTTTTTCCCTGATTTTCTTTTCTTTATTTCACGTACTATCTCCTTACTTTCAGACCAATAACAGCTAATTAAGAATGGGCTTATATATCAAATGTAGGTGACTATGTCATTGACAAAGCTGACTTCATAAATCAATTGCCAATTTTGTAAGTGCCAATGCCACTGGAGAGGTATTAAGTCTTCTTTCTCCTTCTCTCCTGGTTTTTAAATTGTACCTTATGGCAATGAACATATCTTTCATCAAAATTGCTGATGACTAAAATAGTCAAACCAAATGAACACAGACTGAGAGCCATGATCATGTCCTTTAATAAGGGCTTCTATCTTACATATGATTAATAGATTTATTTTCTCTTTTCAGCTGAAATATCAGCTTATATTAAAATTATTTTTCTTCTGTTTCCCTCACTTAATAGAAAGCTGAATAGTTCATGTATATAGCTTTTTCAAGGGACTACCAAAGAGTAAGTATTAACCTCATCATACAGTAATATTTATAGCCTGATAGTATGGGATGCAGATTCTTTGGAAAGGTGGGGTAAGTTTATAATAAATTTGTCTTGTGGGAGGTTTGATTGAATGAATTACTCTTTGGCTGAGAATGATGGGTATTATATTCTGAGTATTTGCAATAGCATAACACATCTCAAGTGGTAAAGATAAGTGTGACTAAAAATGACACCTTGTGAGGCTTCAATTAAATTGATATAAGAATACAATAATTGATATAAGATACTGCTTTCTGCCAGGATTTATATAGCACTATAAATTTTGCAAGATATTTTATATATAGTATCTCATTTGATCCTCACAAATCACATTTCTGAATGGTTGGTTTGTTTTTGTTTTTGTTTTTGGCAAATCCCTTGAAGGAAAGGAAGGGAACAAGAATTTAACACCAACTATGCAACAAGCCTTGTACTAAAAATTTATAAATATATATACATATATGTAGCTTTTTATTTCTTAATCATAAATATATTTATTTTCAAAACATGTGCATAAATAATTTTCAACATTCACCTTTGCAAAACTTTGTGTTTCAAATTTTCTTTCCTTTTCTTCCCCCTCTACTCACTTAGATGGCAAGTAATGCAATATGTTACACATGTGCAATTCTATATATATTTGTAAAATTAACATGGTGCATAAGAAAAATTAGATCAACAAGGAAAAAAAATGAGAAAGAAAACAAAATCCAAGCAAACAACAATGAAAAAGTGAAAATGCTATGTTGTGGTCCACACTCAGTCCCCACAGTCCTCTCTCTCTGGGTGCAAATTTCTCTTCATCACAAGACCATTGAAACTGGCCTGAATCACCTCATTTGTGAAAAGACCCATCCATCAAAATTTGTCATCATATAATCTTGCTGTGTACAATGTTCTCTTAGTTCTACTCACTTAGCATCAGTTCATATAAGTCCATTCTGGCCTCTCTGAAATCATCATGCTGATCATTTCTTATAGAACGATAATATTCCATAACATTCATATACCATAACTTATTCAGCCATTCTCTAAGTGATGAATATCCATTCAGTTTCCAGTTTCTTGCCACTACAAAAAGGGCTTCTACAAACATTTTTGTACACATAGGCCCTTTTCCCTTTTTGGTGATCACTTTGAGATACTGATCCAGTAGACTTGCTAGATCAAAGGGTATGCACAGTTTGAAAGCCCTTTGGGCATAGTTCCAAATTGCTTTCCAAAATGCTTGGATCAGTTCCCAACACTACCAACAATGTATTAATGTCTTAATTTTTCCAAATCCCCTCAACATTCATCATTATCTTTTCCTGTCATCTTAGCAAATGAGAAGGGTTTGTAGTGTAGCTCAGAGTTGTCTTAATTTACATTTCTCCAATCAGTAGTGATTCAGAACATTTTTTTTCATATGAATTAAAAGTTTTAATTTTATATGAAAATTGTCTATTCATATGTTTTGCCCATTTATCAAGTGCAGAATGGCTTAAATTTTAGAAATGTGTCCTTTATCAGAACCCTTGGATGTAATTTTTTTTCCAATTTATTGCTTCCCTTCTAACATTGTCTGCATTGGTTTTGTTTGTACAAAACCTTTTTAACTTAATATAATCAAAATTATGCATTTTGTATTCCATAATGTACTCTAGTTCTTTGGGCAAAAATTTATTTCTTTTCCACAGATCTGAGATGTAAACTATCTTGGTTATGGTGTATTATGCTGGGGATAACTTGCTGTCATCTCTTTGCTAATATTTTATTTAAGATATTTCCATCAATATTCATTAGGGAAATTGGTCTAAATTTTCTTTTTGTTTTGACCGTGTTTTGACACCATATCTGTATCATAAAAGAAATTTGTTAGGACTCCTTTTTTCCCTATTTTCCCAAATAGTTTGCATAGTTTTGGAATTTTTTTTTCAAATATTTGGTAGAATTCACTTGCAAATCCATCTGGCTCTGGAGATTTCTTCTTAGGGAATTAATTAATAGCTTGTTCATTTTTTTTCTAGAATGAAACTATTTAAGTAATTTATTTTCTCCTCTGTTATTCTGGTTAAGCCATATTTTTATAAGTATTCATCAATTTCCCTCAGATTATCATATTTATTGGCATAAATTGGCAAAATGGCTCCTAATTATTGCTCTAATTACCTCTTCATTGGTGGAAAGTTCTTCTTTTTCATTTTTGATACTGTTTCATTTTCTTCTTTTCTTTTTCTATTCAAATTAACTGAACATTTAGCTATTTTGTTTTTTTTTTCATAAAACCAACTTAGTTTTGTTTAGTAGTTCAATAATTTTCTTACTTTCAATTTTATTAATCTCCCCATTTATTTTCAGAATTTCTAATTTGGTGTTTAATTGGAGAAGCTTTAATATGTTCTTTTTCTAGCTTTTTTAGTTGCATGCCCAATTCATTTTCTCTTTATTGTATACCAGTAAGCATTTAGAAATATAAAATGTCCCCTAAGAACTGCTTTGGCTGTGTCCTAAAATGTTGGTGTGTTGTCTCATTATTGTCATTATCTTGGATGAAATTATCAATTGTATCTATGATTTATTGTTTCACTCACTCATTCCTTAGGATTAAATTATTTAGTTTCCAATTATTTTTGGCCTATTTTTTCCTGGTTCTTTATAATATGTGATTTTTATTGCATCATGTTCTGAAAAAAATATGCATTTACCATTTCTATGTTTCTGCATTTGATTTTGACATTTTTATCCCCTAATACATGCCAATTTTTGCCTAAGTTCCATGTACTACTGAGAAAAAGATATATTCCTTTCTGTCACATTCAATTTTCTCCAAAGGTTTATAATACCACACTTTTTCTAAAATTCTTTTTACCTCCTTAACTTCTTTCTTATTTAATTTGTGGTTTGATTTATCTAGTTCTGATAGAGCAACTTTGAGAACCCCAACATGCATAGTATTGTCTATTTTTTATTTCCTGTTTCTTAACTTCTCTAGAAATGTGGATGCTATATCACTTGGTATATATATATATATATATATATATATATATATATATATATATATATTTAGCATTGATATTGCTTCATTATCTAAGGTACCCTTTAGCAAAATGTAGTCTCCTTCCTTATCTCTTTTAATTAGATCTATTTTTGCTTTTCTTTATCTGAAATCAGGATCACTACCCCTGCTTATTTTACGTCACCTGAAGCATAATATATTCTGCTCCAGCCTTTTACCATTACTCTGCATGCATCACTCTGCTTTAAATGTGTTTCTTGTAAACTACATATTGTAGGATTATGGCTTTTAATCCAGTCTGCCATCTGCTTCTGTTTTATGTGAGAATTCATTCTATTCATATGCACAATTAAAATTACTAACTCTACATTTATTGCCATATTATTTTCCCCAAGTTATAGTTTTTCTTTCCTTTTCTGCCTTCTCAGTGTTTTGCTTCTGACCACCACGTACTTCAAACAGCCCTCCCCTTTTAAATCCCTTCCCCTTTTCTTAGCCCTTTCTACTTCTACTTCTGTTCTTCCTTCGATTAGCCTTTCCTTTTTTCTCTCCTCTTTTCCTATAAGGTGAGACAAGCTTCTCTATGAACTAAATAAATTTGATATTCACTCTTGGAGGCAAATCCAATGAGAGAAAAGTTCACACAATGTTCATTTTCCTCCCTTATGTCTATTAATTATAATAGGTCATTTTGCCACTTCATGTGTTGTACCATATCCCATTTAACCTCACCTGTCCTTTTCTTCCAGTACAATTCCCTTTCCATCTCTAGTTTCTTTTTAAATCATCATAATAAAATCAAATGATATCTACACTCTCTAAGTATACTCATACTAGAGATAAAGTCCCTAAGAGTTAACTATAAAAGTTAGGGATGATAGATCTTTGGAGGAAATTAAATGGAGACAGGATTTTACTTTTTTCTCAGAAGTTCATGGAACTTATACAAAAATTGATCATGTGTTAGGACACAAAAACCTCAATCAAATTCAGGAAGGCAGAAATAGTAAATGTATTTTTTTTCAGATCATGACAGAATAAAAATCACGTGTAATATAAGGCCAGGAGAAAATAGACCAAAAAGCAACTGGAAACTAAATAATCTCTTCCTAAAGAATGAATGGGTGAAACAGCAAATTACAGACACAATTACTAATTTCATCCAAGAGAATGACAATGAGACAACATACCAAAATTTGTGGGATGCAGCCAAAGCAGTAATAAGGGAAAATTTTATATCTCTAGATGCTTATTTGCATAAAATAAAGAAAGAAAATCAATGAATTGGGCTTGCAACTAAAAAAGCTAGAGAAAAAACAAATTAAAAACCTCCAATCAAATACCAAACTTGAAGTCTTAAAAATAAAAGGAGAGATTAATAAAATTAAAAGTAAAAAACTATTGAATTAATAAATAAAACTAAAAGTTGGTTTTATGAAAAAAACAACAAAATAGATAAGCCTCTAGTTAACTTGATTAGAAAAAGGAAAGGGGAAAATCAAATTGTTAGTCTCAAAAATGAAAAGGGAGAACTTTCCACCAATGAAGAGGAAATTAGAGCAATAATCAGGAGTTACTTTGCCCAACTTTATGCCAATAAATTTGATAACCTAAGTGAAATGGAGGAATATCTACAAAAATATAGATTGCCCAGATTAACAAAAGAGGAAATAAATAACTTAAATAGTTCCATTTTAGAAAAAGAAATAGAACAAGTCATTAATCAGCTCCCTAAGAAAAAATCTCCAGGGCCAAAAGGATTTACCTGTGAATTCTACCAAACATTTAAAGAACAATTAACTCCAATATTATAAAAACTATTTGAAAAATAGGGAATGAAGGACTCCTACCAAATTCCTTTTATGACATAGACATGGTACTGATACCTAAACCAGTTAAAACAAAAACAGATAAAGAAAATTATAGACCAATCTCCCTAATGAATATTGATGCAAAAATCTTAAATAAAATATTAGCAAAGAGATTACAGAAAAGCATCCCCAGAATAATACACCATGACCAAGTAGGATTTATACCAGGAATGCAGAGATGGCTCAATATTAGGAAAACTATTAGCATAATTGACTATATCAATAACCACATTAACAAAAAATATGATTATCTCAGATGCAGAAAAAGCATTTGATAAAATCTAACATCCATTCCTATTAACAACATGAGAGAATATAAGAATTAATGGACTTTTCTATAAAATAGTCAGAAGCATCTATTTAAAACTATCAGCTAGCATCATATGTAATGGTGATAAACTGGAACCATTCCCAATAAAATCAGGGGTGAAACAAGGTTCCGCACTATCACCATAACTATTCAATATTGTATTAGAAATGCTAGCTTTGTCAATAAGACAAGAAAAAGAGATTAAAGGAGTTAGAGTAGGTCATGAGGAAACCAAATTATCACTCTTTGCAGATGATATGATGGTCTACTTAGAGATAGTAGAGAATCAACTAAAAAACTATTAGAATTAATCCACAACTTTAGCAAAGTTGCAAGATACAGAATAAATCCATATAAATCATTATCATTTTTATACATTACTAACAAAATCCAACAGCAAGAGATACAAAGAGAAATTCCATTTAAAATAACTTTCAATAGCATCAAATATTTGGGAATATATCTGCCAAGGGAAAGTCAGACTCTATATGAGCAAAACTACAAAACACTCTCCACACAAATAAAGTCAGATCTAAACAACTGGAAAAATTTCAAGTGCTCTTGGATAGGTAGAGCGAATATAATAAAGATGGCAATACTACCTAAACTAGTCTATTTATTTAGTGCTATACCAATCAAACTCCCAAGAAATTATATAACTGACCTAGAAAAAATAACAACAAAATTCATCTGGAAAAACAAAAGGTCAAGAATTTCAAGGGAATTAATGAAAAAAAAAAGCAAATCAGGGTGGCCTAGCTGTACTAAATCTAAAACTATATTATAAAGGAGTGGTCATCAAAAAAATTTGGTACTGGCTAAGAAACAGAGTAGTGCATCAGTGGACTAGGTGAAGTTCACAGGACAAAATACTCAATGACAATAGTAATCTAGTGTTTGATAAACCCAAAGACCCCAGTTTTTGGGATAAAAACTCACTATTTGACAAAAACTGCTGGGAAAAGTGGAAACTAGTATGGAAAAAACTAGGTATTGACCCACACCTAACACTGTATAGCAAGATAAGTTCGAAATGGATGCATGATCTAGACATAAAGAATGATATTATAAACAAATTAGAACAATGTAGGATGGTTTACCTCTCAGACCTGTGGAGGAGGAAGGAATTTGTGACCAAAAAGAACTAAAGATCATCATTAATCACAAAAGAGATAATTTTGACTATATCAAGTTAAAAAGTTTTTGTGCAAACAAAATGAATGCAGATAAGATTAGAAGGTAAAAAATACACTGGGAAAACATTTTTGCATTCAAAGATTCTGATAAAGGCCTCATTTTAAAATATATAATTGACTCAAGTTTATAAGAATTCAAGCCATTCTCCAATTGATAAATGGTCAAAAGATATGAACAGACAATTTTCAGATGAATAAATTGAAACTATTTCTAGTCACATGAAAAAGTGCTCCAAATCACTATTGATCAGAGAAATGCAAATTAAGACAACTCTGAGATACCACTACACTTGTCAGATTGGCTAAAATGACAGGAAAAGATAATGATGAATGTTGGAGGGGATGTGGGAAAACTGGGACACTGATACATAGTTGGTGGAACTATGAACGGATCCAACCATTCTGGAGAGCAATTTGGAGCTATGCTCAAAGAGTTATCAAACTGTGCATAACATTTGAACCAGCAGTGTTTCTACTGGGCCTATATCCCAAAGAGATCTTAAAGGAGGGAGAGGGACCCACATATGTAAAAATGCTTGTGGTAGCCCTTTTTGAAGTGGCAAGAAACTGGAAACTGAGTGGATGCCCATCAATTGGAGAATGGCTGAATCAATTATGGTATATGAATGTTATGGAATATTATTATTCTATAAGAAATGATCAGCAGGATGATTTCAGAGAGGACTGGAGAGACTTGCATGAACTGATGCTGAGTGAAATCAGCAGAACCAGGAGAACATTATGCACAGCAACTAGACTATACGATGATTAATTCTGATGGACATGGTTCTCTTCAACAGTGATGTGATTCAAACCAGTTCCTATTATTCAGTGATGAAAACAGTGATACACATCCAGAGAGAGGCCTGAGGGAACTAAGTGTGGACCACAACACAGCATTTTAACACTTTCTGTGAATATTTCCTTGCATTTTGTTTTCCTTCTCAGGGTTTTTTTTTTTTTTCTCTTTCTAGATCTGATGTTTCTTGTGCAGTAAGATAACTGTATAGAAATGTATACATATATTGGATTTGTCATATAATTGAACATATTTAGCATCTATTAGATTACCTTTCATCGAGGGGTGGGGGTGGGTAGAAAGAGGGGAAAAGCTTGGAACAAAAAAAAAGTTTTGCGAAGGTCAATGTAGAAAAATCACTCATGTTCTGTAAATAAAAAGCTTTATTAAAAAAGGGGTTAACTATATTATTTTCCCATATCAGAATATGAACTTTTAAATTTTAAAAGAAGTACTCATTTTTCTTTACTTTTTACCTTTTTATGCTTCTTTAAGTTCTATATCTGAAGAGCAAATTTTCTCTTCAATTCCGGCCATTTCATCAGAAATAAATCAAATTCATCTGTTTCATTGAATGTTGATCTT
Source organism: Myrmecobius fasciatus (assembly GCA_023553655.1). NCBI lineage: Eukaryota > Metazoa > Chordata > Mammalia > Dasyuromorphia > Myrmecobiidae > Myrmecobius > Myrmecobius fasciatus. The sequence continues at coordinate 51,810 of JAJPUD010009469.1, forward strand.
TTACCCTAAAAGATAATACTTTTGCTGGGTAGTTGATTCTTGACAGCAATCCAAGTTCCTTTGGACTATCACATTGCTGGTCCTGTAATCCTTTAAAGGGGAAGCTTCTAGTCTTGGATAATTCTGATTGTGGCTCCTAGATATTTGAATTGTTTCTTTCTGGCTATTTGCAATATTTTATCCTTGATCTAATAATTCTGAAATTTAGCCATGATATTTCTTAAGAGTTTTCATTTTAGGATCTGTTTCAGGAGGTAATCAGTGAATTCTTTCAATGGCTATTTTACCCTCTGATTCTAAGACATCAGGGCAATTTTCCTTGACAATTTCCTAAAAGATATTATTTAGGCTCTTTTTTTTCATAATGGTTTTCAGGAAAATCAATAATCCTTATATTGTCTATATTAGATTTATTTTCCAGGTCAGTTGTTTTTACAATGTGGTATTTTACATTTTCTTCTATTTTTTTTCATTTTTTGGGTTTTGTTGCACAGATTCTTGACGTCTCATTGAGTCATTCACTTCCATTTGTTCAATTCTAAAGTTTACTGAATTATTTTCTTCACTTAGCTCTTTTTTCTCCTTTTGTATTTGGCCAATTGAATTTTTAAATAAGTTGTTTTGTTCATTTTTTTTCTATTTCACAAATTCTGTTTTTCAACTAGTTCATTTCTTTTTCCATTTCATCAAATCTATTTTAAGGAGTTATATGATTTTTCCATTTGTGTTTCCTTTTCCAAAATTGTTAAGGACCATGCCTAAATTTGAAGGGCCAGGCCAATGCTCCAAAAGCCCCTACAAGTGTGAATATAACACTCCTGAGGAAATCACAAATCAGTCTTTACTGATACAGATGTTGCTTGGGGATTGGGAATGAAATAAACAGGAGGTAAGAGAGAAGAGGAGAGAAGTCAGATAATGCAACTGCCTCTGTCTCCTTTTGTCATTATCATCTTCTGACACAAAGGGATCTATTCTGCTGGTCAGAATTTGATCCCCAGAAGCCACTAAGCAGGTGACTTCCATAACAAATGGCACCTGAACAGGGACACAAAAAAGAAACAAAGAAGCAGCAGCTCTTTAGAGCTGTTTGTGAGTAGCATCCTCCCAGGAGAGTTCGTTCAGTATCCCACAGAGAAGAAAAGGGAGAAAAGACCTGGTAAGACATTTTCAGTTGGGGTAATTAAAATGGGCCAACTTATTAAAGGACTGAGCCAAGAGATCAATGAGGGACTTATGATTACAATCCTGTTCTGATTACAATCCTTTTCTCTGTTTGTCAGAAAGTTTGCCTACATGACATCTCACAAGATTCAATATCTGCTATAGCTTCTCACCTTGCAACCATCCAGAGGAATGGGACAGAAAAGAAATTGATAGTGCTGTTTGCATTCCTCAGCATGCAGACTCAGATAACAGCCCTTCACAATTTTGGAAAAACTTACTGACCATGCTGTTGGGGTGGGGTGGGGGGAGAATAATCATCTTCCCATAAAACAAAAAACAAGGAATTGTTAAGGACTATGCTTAAATGTGAAGGGGCAGGTCACTTCTCCAAAAGCCCCCACAACTGTGAATATAACATTCCTGAAGGAATTTCAAATCAGCCTTTACTGACACAGATGTTGCTTGTAGATTGGGAATGAAATAAATGGGAGGAAAGAGAGAAGAGGAGAGAGGTCAGAGAATGCAACTGCCTCACAGTCTCCTTGTATCAATATCAGTCTCTCACATGAAGAAATCTATTCTGCTGGTCAGAATTAGATCCACAAAAGCCACTAGCAGGTGCCTCCCCTAACACAAACTCTCCTCCAAAGTTCTCATTTCCTTTCCTAATTTTTCTTCTAATACTTTTTAAAGATCCTTTTTGAATTTTTTTCATGAGAGCTTCATGAGATGGAAACCAACTCATATCACCCTTTGTGGCTTCTTCTGGAGACAATTTGCCTTTAATGTCCACAGGACTTGAAGTCTGTTCTTCTCTGTCTCCATGAAAACTATCTATGATCAGAGTTCTTTCTGATTTTTTGCTCATTTTTAAAAATTGAAATCTGTTCTTAGGGCAAAGGGGAGATTGTCCCAAGCTTCTTATGTGGGTGACAGTGTCTTCATGTTGCCCTGAGGCTGGTGCTACTGATTTCTTTCCTGTGCTGTATGGATGTGGCCATGTTCCATATTATTTTGTGGGTTCAGGGGCTTACTATTTGCCTTTTGTATTTGCATTGGAGGTCTCAGAGCTAGTCTGATGATCTACTGGCTTCTGAATCAGGACAAAGTAGCCAACTCTGTTGTATTTTTGCTAAGAGCCTCCCCATAGATTCTTCAAGTGTGTGAACACCACACCACTCTGGGTTCCTACACTGTGTCTGTGCTTGGCCACTTTCCCCATGCGGATTGAAACAGACATTTTCTCAAGTTCTTCCAAGATATCTTCTGCTAGAAATTTGTTACACTCCAAATATTTGTGAGTTCTGTAGATTTTGAATCTGCTCCAAATGTAATTAATTAAAAGAAAAACAAAATCTTAATCTTAGGTTGAAGCACCCTGCTTGCTTTGTGTTGTGAGGACAATTAATCATCATACCTTAGCAAATGGGATCTGAAAATCTACACAAGTAGAAATGAAAACTATAGCACATATTTATAACAGTTTTTGTACATGCAAAATGACAAAAATGGCACTTGCCCTGTCAGCAAATAACCATGAGACCTTGGGTTAATCATGATACCACTTGTCTTCATTTTCTTTACCTGATGGAAGTGGCTCTCTTCAACAATGAGATGATTCAGACCAGTTCCAATGATCTTGTGATGAAGAGTCATCTACACTCAGATAGAGGACTGTGGGAACTGAGTGTGGTTCACAATATAGCATGCTCACTCTTTTTGTTATTGTTTGCTTGAATTTTATTTTCTTTCTCATTTTTTCCTGTTTGATTTGATTTTTCTTGTGAAGCAAGATAATTTTATAAATATGTATGCAAATATTGGATTAAACATATATTTCTACCATGTTTAACATATATTGGGCTACTTGCTATCTAGGGTGGGGTGAGGAAGGTGGGGAAATTGAAACACAAGGTTTTGCAAGGGTTAATGTCAAATAATTATCCATGAATATGTTTTGAAAAATAAAAAGCTTTAATTTAAAAAAAAGAAAAAAAGGAAAAAATCATTAAAACACACATAAAATGAAGTTGTAATAGATATTTGTTAAATATGTGTCACAGAGTGTGATCATATGGATAATATGAGATGATATGAAAGCACGTTGAAAATATTTCAGAGTACTTTACCGATAATGGATTTATTATCATTTTGGGTGAAAACAATGAATCGTTGTAGGACCACTTTAGTGCAAATATGCATTCCACCGCGCTGTGTCAGCTTAACTGAATATATATTTTTGAAACATTTTTTCTTTCCTGTATTCAATCTTAAAAAAATTACCCTTTCCTTAAACAAAAACTTCTTACTTTGCATAAGTCTGAGCCAAATTTATTTATGAATCAAATGTAAAAGAAATTCTATTTCCAGTAGCACTGACATTGATCGAGCAATGCCTCTAGTCTATGTATTGTAGCCACATATTTAGTTTAATTTATTTGTATTTATTTTTGGTGATATATTTCATTTATTTGTAAGATGATACTACTAAATTGGCATTGATCAACTTCTAGGAAAATTTCCAGGGCTTCATATTCCAATCCTAGCAAGAATTTTTTTAGTTTCCCATGCATTTCTCAAAGTGACAATTTAAAGTCGAAATAGTGCAAATCTATGCTATAAGAGAATGTTGTTCTTTAGTTGTTTTCATTCAAGTTCAGTCCCATTTGGGTGTCTTCTTGGTAAAGATACTAGAATGGCTTGCTATTTCCTTCTTCAGCTTATTTTACAAATGAAGAAACTGAGGTAAATAGTTTTAACTGACTTGTCCTGGATAATACATCTAGTAAATGCCTGCGTTGGATTGGAACTTGGAAAGAGGAATCTTCCTGATTCCCAGCATTCCTATCCACTGTGCCATTCAACTGCCCTTTTAAAAGAGACTAGCTTGTTAAATTGAATGTTCTTTACTCTGCCTTTTGTTCACAGTTCAATGAGTACCTTTCTATGACATCTGAAGCTTTTGAATATCCATTGGATGAGTGTTATGGGATATTAAAAATCATTAGAGGATAATAAATGAGAGATATGTTCAGATTTTCCTGGAAATCTATTCCTGAGGTGCTTTTGGCCTCACGAAATTTGCAGCAAAGTCATGATTAGCTCCTATATAGATAGACTCTTTGCTAAAGATTCCTACTGCAGTATTGCTCATTATCTGCTATTATCATATCCCTATTCATTGGCCAAAACAACTTTATTTTCTGCAAACAACTTTATTAGAACTGAAAGGAGGTCCTATATTTCAATTCAGGCCTATACACACTGTCACATTAATCTTCCTAATGCACAGCTCAGATAATGTCACTCCTCTATTTAAAAATCTTCATCCTTATTAACTTTAAACTGCTGCATAAATGTAAATTATTGTTATTGATGCCACTGTCAGAAAAAAGCTTTGGGATAGCAACTCTGTATTCCTGCATTGTCTACTAAATAATGTACAAATTATTTAGCTTTTTGCTGTGAAGCAGCTATCCATCCATTCATCCATCCATCTATTCTATCTATGTCTATAGTTATAGATCATTTATCTATCCATTTAACTAAAGCTATGTATCATCTATGTATCCTTCTATCCATCTAACAAGCCACTAAAGAGAAATGTATTTGGCATTTCTTTTCCTGTCGCTTTCTTTTTCCTTTATTTCTCTCATTTCCTCTTCTACCTGCCCTCCCTTTTAATTGTATTCTTTTCTTCCAATGATTTCTCTTCTACCTACCCTCCCCTTTAATTGTCTGTCATTTTTTTTGTTTTCTCTCTCCTGTTGCTCTCTATTCCTCTCTTCTACTTTACTAACTCTGTGTATGATGATGTCCATAGTTTACTATGTTAAAAATTTCCAGGTATTAAACCTGTAAAAGAAAACATTTTCCCCCTTTGGAGCAGAACCAAATTAACTCTTTTTACTGCCATTTCAAAAAATAATGCATACATATAGAAACAGTGTTGAATAGTGCTGATCTATATATTTATGGGAAGCTGGGTGATATTATTTTCAAGGTTGAAACATAATTTGCATGAAATAGTTATAGGGAAATGTATTTTTATTTATTTTCATTTGCTTTTTATTAAATATACTGCCTTTCCCCCTCAAAGATTATATTTGTATTTCTCCATAATAAAATAAACATTGCCATATTTGATTATACCTATGAACTTTCTTCTCTAATATTATGCCTCTGAAAGTGATAAAGATGATAATCATAATTTCAAAGCTAAAGGAATACAAATAGTATTCAAAATACAGATCCCTAGGAGAATAAATCAAATTCAATAGAATAAGGTACAGATCTTCCTATTGTTTTGTCTATAAATAGAATTTTATCCCCCCAAAATTACATTGAACCAATAGAGAATTTCTTCAAGTTTAAAAAATTATTTCATCTCTCTGTAAAACAATCCACAGACTATTAGATATAAAAGAAAAATAACAGGATAGAAACTTGTTCCAGAAACATTTTGATCTGAACTCCAACAAAGAAGTTGAAACAAGATAACAACAACACAGAGAACCACAAAAGCAACAACAACAACAAAATTAGAACCATTCCTTCAAAGTCAAAATTATTAACCAGCCCTGGTAATATGGGCTTTTGTGTGTTCTAAAAGAATAACTACACCAAAGATGGTCTTCAATGAACTATGGAATGATGACCAGTTGGGTTGATTAGGTTAAAATTACAGTTTGTGTGATATAATTACTCCTAAGAGTAAAGTAAGAGAGAAAATCGATTTGTAGTTTACTTCTTGAATATTGCTATAATGATCTTCTTAGTATTGAAGGTAATAGATGAAATTATACCTTTTTAAATTCTGTTACCAAAAAATGGCAAAATACACCAAAACAAAGTAAAATATCTATAGTGCACTCTCTGGGAAGTTTTGGTTCAGATAGTGGTAACCACTAAAAAGAGCAAACTATGAAATTTCATAAATAATATGACATAAATATTTTCATTATGTTTAAATATATCATCATAAAAATGAAAAAAATTCACAAGCTAGAGGTAAAATGTTCATTTCTAGTTACAGTAATATAACTATCACAAAAAGATACATTCACACACATCATTCTCCACAAAATATTTCAAGACCTTCACATTTAAGGACATGTGTTAGATATTGCATTGGTAAGGATTATGGGAGAAAATATGTAGCTATCAAGGAACATCCTTGAAATCAGACATCAAATATCAGGATTGTAGAAGTGAATTCAAAAAACTACTGAAGATCATCAAAAAGAAAACTTTTTAAAAAATATAGTAGATATGCAGAATTGAAAACATGAAATTAATTATTCCATTAAAGGCCACAAAAAGGGAAAGTGTGAAATGGATTTTTGAAAAAAAAAATCAGAAATTCTAGATTTCCTTAACTAGCAATTGCAAATAAAATCAAAAGTTTGAAAAATAAAAGGAGTGAATATAGCAAGAATATTAAAACAAGCAATTGGAAATAAAACTTCACAGTAGATATACAAAAAAGTAAAGTAATAAAAGAAATCTAAAAGACCTGAAGAAGGAAGATGTAGAAAATTTCTGGTTATTTATATGGACATACAGAAGTACAACTTGGTCAAACAAACAAAAAAAAAACCAAATTAAATCACATTTGAGAAGAACTGTTTATATTGGTGATATAGAACAGTTATATCAAGGGAAGTGAATGAAGATTTTGCTTTTTTGGAAAATAGCAAGTGATGGGTACAGTTAAGATTCATAACATTTTTTTCAAATGTTTCAAGGGTGACAAAGAAAGCATTTTATTAGCTTCCTCTCAAAAATAACCCTGATCTCATTGTTCTCAACAAAAGTCATTTTACATCTATTATCAAGAACTTAGAGAAGTGCTCTAAATATAGGCCAAGAATATTAATATAATTGATACAAAACACTCTCAACATTTATCATTTAAAATTCTATAATTGTTCATAACAAAAATATATTGTCTGAAGATTTTTAAAATGGCATGTCAAAGAGTCTTTGTTGTATGATGAGCAGCTTATCATTTCAGAAAGTTTCCCTAAAATGACATTAAACATTCATATTATTACTTTGTTTATTATAATAAAGTTGGTTTGGCCAAATAAAGGCATAATTGTCTTTATTAAATGCAATTTTGTATGAAGGGAAGCTAGCTGGTCCAGTTAGTACAGCACTTGGGCTAGAGTATCTCAGAGTTGCTTTAATTTGCATTTTTCTAATCAATAGTGATTTAGAGCATTTTTTCATATGACTATAAATGGCTTTAATTTCATCTTCTGAAATTTGTTTGTTCATAGTCTTTGACTACTTATCAATTGGGGAATGACTTATATTCTTACAGATTTATCATAGTTCTTTACATACTTTAAAAATGAGACTTTTATCAGAAACACTGCTATAAAGATTTTTCCCAGATTTGTACTTTCCTTTTAATCTTCTTTCTTTGATTTTGTTTGTGCAACGACTTATTAATTTAATGTCACCAAAGTTGTCCTGTTTGCCTTTTATAATGCTCTCTAGTTTTTCTTTAGTTATAAATATCTCCCTCTTCCAAAGATTTGATAGGTAAATCATCCCCTGCTCTCCCAATCTATCCATGGTATCATCCTTTATGCCCAAATCAGGTAGCCATTTTGACTTTATTTTGGTATGCTATGTAAGATGTAGGTCTATTCCGAGTTTCTGACACATTATTTTCCTGATTTCCCAGCAATTCCCATCAAATAGTGAGTTCCTATTCCAGAAACTGAAGTTTGGGGATTCATCAAATACTAGCTTACTATAAGCCTTTACTACTATGGTGTGTGTCTTTAATCCATTCCATTGATCCACCACTCTATTTCTCATTCAGTAACAAATGGCTTAGATGACTGCTGCTTCATAATACAATTTTAGGTATGGTACTACTAACCTATCATACTTTGTATTTGCAATTCTTTTCATTAATTCCCCTAATATTCCCAATCCCCCTTTCCTCCAGGTGAATTTCATTATTGTTTTCTCTAGTTCTATAAAACAATTCCCTGACAGTTTGATTGGTATGGAACTGAACAAGTATATGAATTTAGGCAGAACTGCCATTTTCATCATATTAGCTCAGCCCACCTTTGAGAAATTGACATCATCACCTCTGATGGACATGGCTCTCTGCAACAAAGAATTGTCTCAAACCAGTTCCAATTGTTCAGTGAAGAAAGCCATATACATCCAGAGAGAAGGATATGAAATGTGGACTACAACATAACATTTTCATGCTCTTTATTGATGTTTGCTTGCAGTGTGTTTCCTTTCTCTGATTTTTTTTTCTTGTAGATAGGATTTTTCTTGCACAACAACTTGTCAAATATTTTATCATTATTAATACGTAATGGACTTCCTGCCATCTAGGGGAGGGGTAGGGACTGGGGGTAAAATTTGTAATGGAAAGCTTTGTAAAGATCAATGCTGAGGAACTACCCATACATATATTATGCAAATAAAAAGCTTTAATTAAAAAAAAGAGAGAGAAATTGACATCTTTCCAATTGTCTAGATCTGATTTCACCTGCATGAGAATTGTTTTATAATTGCTTAAATATAGTTTTTAGGTCTGTCTTGGCAGGTTTTGTCTGTAGTTATTTTAAATGGAATTTCCCTTTATATCTCTTGCTAATGAACCCCATCAGCAACACATAGAAATACTGATGATTCATGTGCATTTATTTTATATTCTGCAACCTTGCCAAAGCTATCAATTGTTTCTTTGGATGATTTTCTAGGATTCTCTAAATACATCAACCTTAGCCTTTTTAAGCCAAGGTCTTTTGAGGTTTCAGTTTGCCTGAGGCAACGTTCATTCCACAGACTAGGTAAGAATTGAGGGTAAAGATACCCTCCTTTTCCTTTATAAAAAAAATCAATCATCAGGGAGGGATTTTCAAAGGATATAAGCGTCTGTTTATACCAAGCTAGGGATAGGTGTCCCAGATGAAAGAACTTTGGAGTTTTCTACCTCAACAAAGTACAATAAGATTCTAGAAGAACAAAGTTTATTACCCATGTTAGCCAGTATTTCATGGTAATTCAAAACAAAACAAAACAAAACGAAACAAACAACCTAGAAGCTATCCATTAAAGAACAATCTCAGAAACCTAGCAATCTCAGGAAAGTTCAACCCATCTAGAAGAGATTCCACATTCTAAAAAGGGCCTATTGTCCTACTTGACTCTATGTGTCAGTAACTGCCCAGTTTTATATAGGCCTGCCCAGCCCCATCTATCAACTACTGCTCTGAGCATCATCAGTCCAGTAAGGTTCTGCAGCAACAGTGTTTTATGGAATTAGCACAGACAGCAGGTGATCTGCTCAGTATGGACTCAAACCAAACTGGCCTATCCAGATAAAAAACCACATGGTAAGCTTAGATCAACTGAAAGTCCAAAGGAGTCAAAGTGCCCTGAAAAGAGGGAGCCCAGGGGAAGAGCAGACAGTCTCAGCATAAATGTTAAATTTTTGTTATTGAATCTCTATAGGTCCAATTTGGGGAGTTGCCTTGGCCACAAATGTTTCATAGACATGGGTCTGCTATTGTATTTTGAGTTTATACTCAGTCTCTTCTATACAGACTCTAGACATATTTACTAGAGAGTGTCCTTGGTTTAGGGAAAAACTTTGTAACCACTATATCATCACCTTATTTAAGTAAATGCTTTTGCTAAAGAGTCTGCTGATTTTTTATGGGGGGGGGGGGCAGTGTGATAATGGCGGTGGTGATTCATGAATTAGCATTTAAAAGGGCATGCACTCACAGGGTTAATCCTAGAATCCTAGGAGTAGTAATAGCCATTCTTCTTGGGACAAAACTGGCTGGTGATGGATTATGTTGGGTGATTGAAATTGGACATAATATTAAAAACATATGTATATATTGATTTACCTATGGATACATGGATATATATGTCTATTTGAAAATATAGACATATGTACTTATATACATATACACATATACACTTATGCATGTATACACACAGAAATGATACCAAATATATGTATATATGCCACTTCCTATTTGAAATATTCACATGGAAAGAATATAGAGGAATTAGTTTACACAATTTGGGGGTAATATTTTACCTTTTTAAACAGTTTCTAGGAGAATGCATTTATTTAAAAAGAAAGACGTCTCTGTTTTCCAAATCTATTTATTATTATTATTATTTTTTTTGCTGAGGCAATTGGGATTAAGTGACTTGCCCAGGGTCACACAGCTAGGAAGTGTTAAGTGTCTGAGGCCAGATTTGACTCAAGTCCTCCTGACTTCAGGGCTGGAGCTCTATCCACTGCGCCACCTAGCTGCCCCATACTGTTTTCCAAATCTAATAGAAAAGTCATCAACTGGAATATTTAATAAAGGAAATGGGAAATTGTCAATGACAATTCCATGATTTCTCTACCTTTTAAGGAAAGGGGAGGGGCAGATTGATTATTTTAGTAACTGCTCTTACTTTTATAAATAAAGTTCTAAAAGCAAATATCCTACAGTTACAACTTTAGTCTCACTACTGACAATTAACATTAATTGGCTCTACTTCATGCTTACCCCTCTTCTGGACTAAGGAAGAGAGAAGAAAATATTTCAACATATTTCTTATATTATCTTCCATTTTCTAGACTAAAATGTCCCCCTGTGCTGTAATTATTTAGAAAATTGTCTGGAAATAAAGCTTTTAATACAAGATATATAATTTCAGAAACTGCCTGCTAATATAAACATTGAAATTCCACTCCTAATGCCTAAGCAGCACATACTTAAACATATTAACTGTCACTACAAATTAGAGTATGCAGTGACCTTCATATACTTAATTGGTCCTTGAACACAAATATGTTAACTGAGTTAAATTAATAATTGTCATTCTCATAAATATATCTGGCACAGGTGATAATGAATGAATACTGACATGTTTGATGATTAAATTCTGTTTTTCATTGCTTTCCCTGAATTTTGTGACATTTTATTTGAAATAAGATAACCCAAGAAAAACATTTAGCTATATATCACTTAACTAGCAAATAGAGATTGCAATATTGGAATGGGGTATATTCCATCCAACTACCCAATAGAATTTAGAATAGTTTTCCTGTTGAAGTGAATTTTGATGAATAAGGATGGGGACTGTACATTGGGCTTAACACTAGTATTCACCAATGGAGCTTTGAATGTGAAAAATTCTTATTTCTTATCCAGATTCATTTTTTTCAAATAAATTCATGTATGTTATATGTATATATGTTAGTACATATCTATATCTATACCTATCTATCTCTCTCTCTCTCTCTATATATATATATATATATATATATATACATGCATATGTGTGTATGTAATCTCCAACAATGCTTCATCTAAGGTCTTGTGAATTTTGTGATTTTGTGCCAATTGTACTACTAATATTATCTTCTTCCCTCTACAGACTTTGACTAAACTACTGGTTATTTGATTCCCCATATGTGAAGCTTTTACAATATGTGCCCAAATCCCCCCCCCATTCTCCCTCCTTTTTTTTAAAACAAAAAAGGTTTTGATCCATCCTATAGACCACCAGAGTCCAAACAAAAGCAGAGCATTTCTGAAAACAGAATTCTTCAAAAGATGATATTCTTTTTTTCATAGATGTCACTGGAAAAAAGAAAAGAATAAAATAAAAAAAAATATGAAACAAATTTCCTACTTCTCAAAGCATACAACTTCCCTTGGGATTTTTTATTTTATTTTATTTTTTATTTTTTGCTTTTTGTTGAGGCAATTGGGTTTAACTGACTTGCCCAGGGTCACACAGCTAGGGAATGTTAAGTGTCTAAGACCAGATTTGAACTCAACTTCTCCTGACTTCAGGACTGATTCCCCGGGATTTTTAGAGTCAAAAAAAAGGAGGCAGCAGAAATACCTCTAGAATTTGGTCGGCTTCTCTAAAATCAGTGCTCTGCTATATAGGTAATAAGAAGATAATGCCTTAAGAAGACACTATGAGAAAAAAGGCATCTCTGCTAGCTGGTACCAAGATAGATCTTAGGTACTCAGTAATATGATTAGCTTATAACAATTGTAGAAACATACTGGTTGGCAAGAGACTAAAACTAGCTTGCTGGATGGAAGAAGCATCTCGTGATACTTTTCTACATACTGCGTCCAGACTTCTTACTGTTTTCACATGGTGTCCTGGAGAAAGCACTGGATTTGGAGTCAAGAGAAAACTTGATAATTATTATGTTAACTTCGGCACATACTAGCTGTGTGACTATATAAAAGTCACTCAAACTCTTTAAGCCTCAATATTTTCATCCATAAAATTCAGAAGAAAACACCCATGGGTATTCATAGAATTATTATGAAAGTCAAATGAAATAAAGCACACAGTCACTTTGCAAACCTTAAAATACTTATGTCAACATTGTTTGTTTGGCAATGCATAAAAAAGAATCTTGGGCAAAATTCTGGTGATACTTAAAAATTAAACAAGAAAATTATTATTTTAAAATCATTATTTATTGTTAGTAGTTGTACACTCAATAAACAACAGATGCTATTGATGTCCAAGATCAAATATAAAGTCCCTGGAATTCATTAGCTACCCTCCATTTATAAAATGTGCTTAGTCCTCATCTTTACCTCCTGGCTTCTCTGGCTTCAAGTCACAACTAAAATACCATATTCTATAGGGAACTTTGCTTGATTGCCCTTTATTTCCATTGCCTTCTTTCTGTTAATTACTTGTAATTTATTGTGTATGTTGCTTATCAGTACATAATTATTTGCATGATGTGTCCCCCCTCAGTAGATTATGATTTCTGGAGAACACAGACCATGTTTTATCTTTTTTTTTCACAAATAGTAACACTTAATAAATGATAGTTGACTGACTGATTGAAGGAAAGTCAGTAACCACTTATTCTGAGTAATACACAAAGGAATACACACTTCAGTTTCTTCTTCATGACATCAGAAGAGTGGGAATTCTTCCCTTCCTCAGACACACCATTCCACTAATGGAAATTTTATTATTCTTTGTTGTACTTGGTTTCCTTATCTAATCCAAATCTAATTTGGCCTCTTAGATGTTTTTTTTTGTTTGTTTGTTTGTTTTTCATCTTCCTGTGCCCCTCCTAAAATAAGTCTAATTTCTCTTCCACATGGCATATCCATATTCAGATACTTATAAATGGTTTCAATGGTTCCCATGTATCTCCTATTCTCTAGGCTAATCCTCATATTCATTGGCAGAGTTTTCTGGCCCTTGCCTATATTGGTCACCTACTACTGGACATTCTCTATGTAATTAATATGTACTCAAAATTTTTTTCTTTAAGCAATACTTCAGATGGGATCTCTCTAAAAAGACAAAATGCAATGGAAGTTATACCTCTCTATTTTTAGAAGGTTTACCTCCCATTTTAAGCAAAAAACTAATTTAGCATTTTGGGACATCAAATCAGATTGTTGACTTGGGCATACACTTCAATAAAATATTCACATTCTTTTTAAAGAACATACTCAGTTTCCTTTGTTGTTCAGGAGGTCTCATAAAAATGAGATACATTGAGAGATGAGATTGGGTTGAGGAAATGATTTTTTTTTTCTTAACAGAACATAATTCCCTTGATTCAAAATTACTACTACTGGTCACAATAATAGTAATAATGATAATAATAGTATTTGCATAGTTATTTAAAGTTTGCAAAGCATTTTATACATACTACCTCATTTTATCTTTACAACAATCCTAGCAAATAATTCAATTATTATTCCAATTTTACATATGGGAAAATTGAAGGATACAGAACTTAAGTAACTTCATATAGCTAGGAACTATTTGAAGTAATATCTGAACTTATATCTTCTTGGGTCCAGGCCCAGTGTTCTATTCACCATGTCACTGCTGCTCTCCATATAAAACAGCTACCTTACTTTATTGTATTCATTATAATGGAGTGAGGGTAGGCCACCTCCTTTGGCTCTTAGCTATAGCACTGAGCCAAGAATACAGATAGAATAATAATATTCCCAGGGAGCATGAGAGCAGATATAGAGACTATTAGAAAGATAATTTCATAAGAACTAACTATTCCAGAATTAGTGTTCATATAAGCAGTGACAGTTAAAATCAATCAATATTTGACTTCGGTTTACTTTTCTTATTTCACTGCTCCTTTAGGAGTAAATTGTCTTTATTTATTGATTGGGATTCAACAATTAAATTTCCTAATGCCTATTATTGGAAAAAAACTAAATTGATGGACAGGAAGGCCTAGCCAATGGATTTTTTTAAATCCCACTTCAGACACAACTGCATTATGCTAGACAAATTATTCAACTGTCAATCAACAAGCAGTCTTCAGCATCTTGTAAAATGTGAAAACAAATGTACATATTATTTAAAGTTATTAGGAATATCAAATGGAATAATATATTTAAAGGTTTTGCAAACCTTAAATAGTTATATAAATTATATAAGTGTATGTAAATATATGTATATATACACATATGAGGAAGATGAGGATGATGACAACGATGACACATCAGGATAGGATATGACAGTTGCAAAAGAAGGCAGGAGGGGATGAAAACAAAACTTCATAATTTAGCCAAGCAGCAGCCCTAAAAGAGGAAATAAATAAAAGTGGAAATCCTGCATATATGACTTGAGCCCCCTTTTCAGGTACAATATTACAATTCCCTAAGCGTGTGTTGAAAATGAAGAAAGGAGAGGGCAGAGCCAAGATGGCAGAGTGAAAACGTGACTCTCTGCGTCCTCCTCCAATCTACTCTCAAACCAACAATAAAATAAGCCTCTGAACTGATCTTCAAGTCAATGAATATGGAAATATTTGGACACTGCTTTCTGAAGAACTTCATATCAGGTTTGTCTAACTCGGACAGAGGGATAAACAGTGGACTCCAGGCAGGCCGGAAGTGAGGGTGGGACTCAGATCATCGTGGCAGAAACTCCACACTCCAAACTCCAAACACCTGGAGTTTATCTGAGCCAATGGGGACATTCTGCCCTGATTGTGGACAGGTGTTCTGGCAGACTTGCCTGGTTTAAGGAGTAATCCCAATTTAGTCCTAGCCCCCACCGGCCCAGCACCTTAAATTAATTTGACGAATTGCCCCAGGGCAAAGATTTTTTCCGAGCCTTAAAGAGACATCCACACTGTCTAAAAAAAATGAAGAAGCAAAAGAGAGCTCTCACCATAGACAGCTTTTATCAAGAAAAAGAAGGGATGACCCCAGATCCTGAGGTTCCCTTAGACAAAACTCCAAAGGAAGTTATTAAGGACCATCACTGGTCCCCTTTTCAAAAGGCCTTTATGGAAGATTGCATAAAGAACCCCATAAGAGAGCTGGAGGATAAATGGGAAAATAAATTGAAATCAGTGCAAGAAGAATATGATGCCCTGCAAAAGAGATATGAAAAAGACACCAATTTATTGAAAAATAAAATTAGTGAGGGCGGAGCCAAGATGGCAGAGTGAAAACGTGACTCTCTTCATCTCCCCCGATCTTCTCTCAAATCAAGAATAAAATAAGCCTCTGAACTGATCTTCAAGTCAACAAATTCAGAAATACTTGGATACTGCTTGCTGATATCTCTGAAGAACTTCACATCAGGTTTGTCTAACTGGGACAGAGGGATAAAGAGTGGTGTAGGCTGGAAGTGAGGGTGGGACTCAGCTCAGCTCATTGTAGCAAAAACTCCAAACTCCAAACACCTGGAGTTTATCTGAGGCACTTGGGACACTCTGCCCGGATTGGGGGCAGGTGTTCTGGCAGACTTGCTTTGTTTAAGGAGTAATTCAGACTTAGTCCTAGCCTCCACAGGCCCAGCACCTTAAATTAATTAGACAAATTGCCCTAGGGCAAAGAGCTTTAGCCGCTGTTTTTCCAAACCTTAAAGAGATATACACTCTGTCTAAAAAAAAAATTAAGAAGCAAAAGAGAGCTCTCACCATAGACAGCTTTTATCAAGACAGAGAAGGGCTGACCCCAGATCCTGAGATTCCTTTAGACAAAACTTCAGAGGATGTTATTAAGGACCATCACTGGTTCCCTTTTCAAAAGGCCTTTCTGGAAGATTGCATACGGAATATCAAAAGAGAGCTGGAGGATAAATGGGAAAATAAACTAAATTCAGTGCAAGAAGCCCTCCAAAAGAGATATGATAAAGACACCAATTTATTGAAAAATAAAATTAGTGAAGTGGAAAAAGAGTGCAATGAACAAATTGGCCAGTTACTAAAGGAGCTTAAAAGGGTAACTGAAGAAAACAACAGTTTAAAAATAAGAATTGAACAAATGCAAATGAATGATTCAATAAGACTTAAAGAATTAGTCAAAAAAATTAAAAATTAGAAGAATATATGAAACATCTCCTAGGAAAAACAACTGACTTGGAAAATAGATCTAGGAGAGACAATCTAAGGATTATTGGACTTCCTGAAAATAATGATGAAAAAAAAATCTAAACACTATCTTCCAGGAAATCCTGAAAGAAAACTGCTCTGAGATTGTAGAATCAGAAGGCAAAATCACCATTGAAAGAATTCACCAAACACCTCCTGAAAGAGACCCCAAAATTAAAACCCCAAGGAATATCGTGGCTAAATTTCAGGACTATAAGACCAAGGAAAATATTCTGCTAGCAGCTAGAAAGAAACATTTCAAATACTGAGGATCAATAATTAGAATCACACACAATCTGTCAATCTCCACATTGAAGGATTGAAGGGCCTGGAACCAGATATTCCGAAAGGCAAAGGAACTTGGATTACAGCCAAGAATAACTTATCCAGCTAGAATGAGCATTATCCTCCAGGGAAGAAGATGGCCATTCAATGATATAGGTGAATTTCACCTATTTCTAATGAAAAGACCAGATCTGAGCAAAAAATTGGACATCCAAACACAGAACTCAAGAGATGCATAAAAAGGTAACAAGGAAAGGACTCTTGAGAACATTATTTGTACTAGGGGTATACTTAAAGTTTGGGGGTATAATAAACTAGATATTACTTTGATAATATGAAAAAGAGAACTAGATGGGGAAAGGTTGTCATACTGGGGAAAAGAGGGAAAAAGTGGTAAAATAAGATCTAAAAAAAAGGAGGTAAAAACAAGGTAAAATCTCTTGAAGAAGCAAAGAAAACCTAATATAATTGAGAGAAACAGGGGAGGGAGATGAGCATTGTGTAAATCTTACTCACATCAGGTTGGGCTCTAAAAGTGTATATCAGACACTTGATTGCACATATAAACTTCTCTGTTGCTAGAGGGAAGTGGGAGGGAAAGGAGGAAAAGAAAGGGATAAACTAATAGAAGGGAAAATAGAAGAATCAGGGGAAAGGAGTAAAAACAGAGAGAGGGGACCTAAAGGGTGGAGTATTGTTCGGGGGAGGGGGTCATCAAAAGCAAATCACTGAGGAGGGGTGAGGGAGAAAGGGAAAAGGAAAGGGGAAAACACAACTTGGGTAAATAAGATGGCAGGAAATAAAGAATTAGTTATTCTAACTGTGAATGTAAATGGGATGAACTCTCCCATAAAGCGGAAGCAGATATCAGACTGGATTAAAAATCAGAATCCCACAATATGTTGTCTACAAGAAACACATCTAAAACATAGTGACACATACAGGATGAAGGTAAAAGGCTGGAGCAGAAAATATTATGCTTCAGGTGAACAAAAAATAATCAGGGGTAGCAAACCTTATCTCAGATCAAGTAAAAGCCAAAATAGATCTAATCAAAAGAGATAAGGAAGGAAACTATAATTTATTAAAAGGTGCCATAGATAATGTAGCAATATCAATACTAAATATATATGCACCAAGTACAATAGCATCCAAATTCCTAGGGTAGAAATTAAGAGAGATGCAAGAAGAAATAGACAGCCAAACGATACTAGTGGGGGATCTCAACTTTTCTCTCTCAGAATTAGATAAAACAAACCACAAAATAAACAAGAAAGAAACTAGGGAGATAAACCAATTGTTAGAAAAGTTAGGTATGATAGATCTATGGAGAAAGTTGAATGGAGACAGTAGGGGATTTACTTTTTTCTCAGCAGTCCATGGAACCTATGCAAAAATTGATCATGTGTTAGGGCATAAAAACCTCAAAATCAAATGCAAAAAGGCAGAAATAGTAAATGCATCTTTTTTAGATCATGATGCAATAAAAATCACATGCAATATAAGGCCAGGACATAGCTATCTGCAACAAAGAATTGTCTCAAACCACTTCCAATTGTTCACTGAAGAAAACCATATACACCCAGAGAGAGGGATATGAAATATGGACCACAACTTAACATTTTCATGATCTCTATTGATATTTGTTTGCATTGTGTTGCCTTTCTCTGATTTTCATTTTTTTTCTTGTAGATAGGATTTTTCTTGCTTAACTTGTCAAGTATTTCAACATTATTAACATGTCTTGGACTTCCTGATATTTAGGGGAGGGGACGGGACTGGGGGTAAAATTTGTAATGGAAAGCTTTGTAAAGATCAATGCTGGGAAAGTACATATGTTATACAAATAAAAAGCTTTAATAAAAAAAGAAAAAGAAAATTAGTGAAGTGGAAAAAGTGTGAAATGAACAAAAAATTCAATTGGCAAGTTACGAAAGGAGCTTAAAAAGGTAACTGAAGAAAACAACATTTTAAAAATAACAATTGAACAAAATGCAAGTGAATGACTCAAACTTCAAGAATCAGTCAAACAAAAACAAAAAAAAATGAAAAATTAGAAGAAAATATGAAATATCACCTAGGAAAAACAACTGACTTAGAAAATAGATCTAGGAGAGAAAATCTAAGGATCATTGGACTTCCTGAAATCATAATGAAAAAAAAAAAGAATCCAAACACTATCTTCCAGGAAACCATGAAAGAAAACTGCCCTGAGATTGTAGAATCAGAAGGCAAAATCACCATTGAAAGAATTCACCGATCACCTACTGAAAGAGAACCCAAAATTAAAACCCCAAGGAATATTGTGGCTAAATTTCAGGACTATCGCACCAAGGAAAAGATTCTGCTAGCAGCTAGAAAGAAACAATTCAAATACCGAGGATCAATAATTAGAATCACACATGATCTGTCAGCCTCCACATTGAAGGATCGAAGGGCTTGGAACCAGATATTCCAAAAGGCAAAGGAACTTGGATTACAGCCAAGAATAACCTATCCAGCTAAAATGAGCATTATCCTTCAGGGAAGAAGATGATCATTCAATGATATAGGCGAATTTCACCTGTTTCCAGTAAAAAGACCAGATCTGAACAAAAAATTTGACCTCCAAACAGAACTCAAGAGAATCATAAAAAGGTAAAAAGGAAAGGACTCTTGAGAACTTTATTTCTACTATGGGGATACTTAAAGTTTGGGGGGTATAATTAACTAGATATTACTTTGATAATATGAAAAAGAAAACTAAAGGGGGAAAGGTTGTCATACTTGGGAAAAGAGGGAAAAAGTGGTAAAATAAGATCTAAAAAAATGGAGGTAAAAACAAGGTAAAATCTCTTGAAGAGGCAAAGAAAACCTAATATAATTGAAAGAAAGAGGGAAGGGAGATGAGCATTGTGTAAATCTTACTCTCATCAGGTTGGGTTCTAAAGGTGTATTATCAGACACTTGATTTCACATAGAAACTTGTCTGTTGTTAGAGGGAAGTGGGAGGGAAAAGAGGAAAAAGAAAGAGATAAACTATTAGAAGGGAAAATAGAAGAATCAGGGGAAAGGAGTTAAAAAAGGGGGAGGGGATCTAAAGGGTGGAGTATTGTTTGGGGGAGGGGGTCATCAAAAGCAAAGTACTGAGGATGGGGGAAGGGAGAAAGGGGAAAGGAAAGGGGAAAACATAACTTGGGTAAATAAGATGGTAGGAAATAAAGAATTAGTTATTCTAACTGTGAATGTGAATGGGATGAACTCTCCCATAAAGCAGAAGCAGATATCAGACTGGATTAAAAACCAGAATCCTACAATATGTTGTCTACAAGAAACACATTTAAAACATAGTGACACATATAGAATGAAGGTAAAAGGCTGGAGCAGAAAATATTATGCTTCAGATGAACAAAAAAAAGCAGGGGTAGCAATCCTTATCTCAGATCAAGTAAAAGCCAAGATAGATGAAATCAAAAGAGATAAGGAAAGAAACTATATTTTATTAAAGGGTACCATAGATAATGTAGCAATATCGATACCAAATATATACACACCAAGTGCAATAGCATCCAAATTCCTAGGGGAGAAATTAAGAGAGATGCAATAAGAAATAGACAGACAAACTATACTAGTGGGAGATCTCAACCTTGCTCTCTCAGAATTAGATAAATCAAACCACAAAATAAACAAGAAAGAACCTAGGGAGGTAAACCAATTGTTAGAAAAGCCAGGTATGATAGATCTATGGAGAAAGTTGAATGGAGACAGTAGGGAGTTTATTTTTTCTCAGTGGTCCATGGAACTTATACAAAAATTGACCATGTGTTAGGGCATAAAAACCTCAAAATCAAATACAGAAAGGCAGAAATAGTAAATGCATCCTTTTCAGTTCATGATGAAATAAAAATCACAGGCAATAAAAGGCCAAGAGAAAATAGACCAAAAGTTAATTGGAAATTAAATAATCTAATCCTAACGAATGAATGGGTGAAAGAGCAAATCATAGACACAATAAATAATTTCATCCAGGAGAATAACAATAAAGAGACAGACACATACCAAAATTTGCGGGATACAGTGAAAGCAGAAATAAGGGGTCATTTTGTATCTCTAAATGCCTACTTGCATAAAACAGAGAAAGAGAAGATCAATGAATTAGACTTACTACTTAAAAAGCTAGAAAAAGAACAAATTAAAAACCCTCAATTAAATACCAAATTGGAAATTCTAAAAGTAAAAGAAGTTAATAAAATTGAAAATAAGAAAACTATTGAATTAATAAATAAAACTAAGAGTTAGTTCTACGAAAAAACCAAGAAAATAGATAATCCTTTAGTTAATTTGATCAGAAAAAGGAAAGAGGAAAATCAAATTGTTAGTCTCAAGAATGATAAGGGAGAACTTTCCTCCAATGAAGAGGAAATTAGAGCAAGAATTAAGCGTTACTTTGCCCAACTTTGTGCCAGTAAATTTGATAATCGAAATGAAATGGAGGAATATCTACAAAAATATAGATTGCCCAGCTTAACAGAAGAGGATATAAATTATTTAAATAGCCCCATATTACAAAAAGAAATAGAACAAGCTATTAACCAACTCCCTAAGCAAAATCACCTGTGCCAGATGGATTTACATGTGAATTCTACCAAACATTCAAAGAACAATTAATTGCAATTCTATACAAACTATTTGAGAAAATAGGGACAGAAGGTATACTGCCAAATTCCTTCTATGAGACCGATATGGTGCTGATAGCTAAACCAGGTAGGATGAAAACAGAGAAAGAAAACTATAGACCCATTTCCCTAATGAATATTGATGCAAAAATTTTAAATAAGATATTAGCAATGTGATTACAGAAAGTCATTCCTAGGATAGTACACTATGACCAAGGAAGCTTTATACCAGGGATGCAGGACTGGTTCAATATTAGGAAAACTATCAGCATAATTAATTATATTAATAACCAAACTAACAAAAACCATATGATTATCTCAATAGATGCAGAAAAAGCATTTGATAAAATCCAACACCCTTTCCTATTAAAAACACTAGAGAGTATAGGAATAAATGGACTTATCCTCAAAATGATCAGTAGCATCTACTTAAAACCATCAGCAAGCATCATATGTAATGGAGACAAACTAAAACCATTCCCAGTAAGATCAGGAGTGAAACAAGGCTGCCCATTGTCACCATTAATATTTAATATTGTATTAGAAATGTTAGCTTTAGCAATAAGAGAAGAAAAAGAGATAAAAGGAATCAGAGTAGGTCATGAAGAAACCAAATTATCACTCTTTGCAAATGACACGATGGTATACTTAGAGAACCCTAGAGACTCAACTAAAAAACTACTAGAAACAATTCACAACTTTAGCAAAGTGGCAGGATTCAAAATTAATCCACATAAATCATCAGCATTTTTATATATTACCAGCAAAGTTCAGCAGCAAGAGATACAAAAAGAAATTCCATTCCAAATAACAGATGATAGGATAAAATATTTGGGAATCTATCTGCCAAAGAAAAGTCAGAAACTATACAAACTAAACTACAAAACACTCTCCACACAAATAAAATCAGACCTAATCAATTAGAAAAATATTAAGTGCTCATGGGTAGGCAGAGCGAACATAATAAAAATGACAATACTACCCAAACTAATCTACTTATTTAGTGCCATACCAATCAAACTCCCAAGAAATTATTTTACAGATCTAGGAAAAATAGTATCAAAGTTCATTTGGAAGAA